>CM019183.2:62602532-62900093 GCA_009739505.2 Apolygus lucorum | reverse complement strand
AAATATTCACTTGGTTGATTCAACCGAGACCGAAATTATTTGGTGGCCAGTGGTGGAGCAATCCGTATACAAACGCGCGTGCACCTACCCCGATACCCACTTCCAGTTTACAACTTCTCACGTGTCACGTCCTATAACGCTCTCTTTTTTTATTATACTCAACTCATATCATCTTCATCTGGTGTGACTTTGTTATAATATTTTCTTGATTGAGTATATTGGTTCTCCCTCTCCCGATATGGAAGATGTGACAGGCATGTTGGCTGAATGGGCCCTCTCAGCTGCGACTATCGAAATTTTTCGAGGTGAGCTACCTACAATATATTACCTATTGCTCATTAATATTAAGTAAATTAGGCAACACAACTATTACATTGCTAATTTATTTTATGTAAATTAAGCACACCTATTCAATATGAACTCGGGCGACCGTCCAAAACCCCCCACTTGTTGAGAGAGGTATCAGAATCCCCCCGGTCGAGTTCGCAGAGTATCCCCCCGTAAAAACATGAGTACAGTGATCTCGAATAGTGATTAAAAAAAAAAGTCCTAGTGTGCAGGACTTTTGTATTTTTACAAGCTTTATTTTAGTTTCACCTGTCCCGTTGCCAGTTTGTTTGCAGTAAATATTTCAGTTAAATTTGATCCACTTCCCGGTTTTCTATTGAGCTAAAATTTTTCAGGTATGTATAAATCGGATCACAATGCAATATTACCACATAAGGGGGTGCATATTAAGGGGGGGTGGGGGTGAGAAGAGGGTTACCCGTCGAAATATCGACGTAAAATTGTCCATTTTCTCAGTTTTTTTTTTCGTGTAATCGAATATTTTCCGCATCTATCCGTTAAAATTATATAAATGTATAATAAAATTAGGTAAAGAAAAAAAAAACATTTTATTATTCATTAATCAGTAAAGTGAACTTAAAAGTTAGAAAAATTAACTCAAATAAGAAAATTAAACTTTAATTATTAAATGTTACCGTTTTTATCAAAGTCCCAATTTTATAAATAAAAGTGTGTTACATTTTGATGGTACAAATAAAAACATTTAGCACCATCTTTTGCCTCTTGCTATCACAATGTAACACGCTTGTGTTTTAAAATTGGGGCTGTAATAAAATCGGAAAGGTTTAATAATTAAGGTGGATAATATTTCTTATTAGAGTTATTTTTTTATAAACTTTTTAGTTCACTTTATCAACAAATAATAAAAAACTTGTTTTTAAAAAAGGTTCAAGGTACGTTTCAAGGTACGTAGAATCCAAAACGCTGCAAATTATTACACAATGGTTTATTTTTTATTTTTTTCTATATAGATCACTCGTCTGCAAAGCCACCAACCATCCAACATGAAGAAAAACATCGATCGCCTTTCGGTCAGCTTTAATTTGAACGGAGATTAGGCCCTTTTGCGAGTTACACTCGTGTTTCTGATGTATCGTACGTCCAAACTTCTCGTAGTTCTCGTAGTGAGCGAACGGTTTGTCCTACAGAGCTCCGGGTGGTCTCAAAAAATTTTGAAAATTCTATAGAATCTTAAATTGAAGGGAAAACAATACCTTTATATCAAAATTTTTTGAGTTAGGGCGTTTTCAAAATTTCAAAATTGATTTTGGAACCCTTAGGAGTGACCTACATCAACCAAAATCTTCGGGACACAACTAGACCCAAATGGAGCTACTACCAAATTTCATCAAAATCGGTCTATGCTAAGTGGCAAAAGTGCCGCTTACGGCGTACGGCCAAATTTTATTCGATTTTGGATTCTACGTAGTACCATTGAAACGTAAACCATCAAATTTGAGGGGGTGTTAAAATTGTTTTTCTTGGTCGATTCCAAGGTTCATTATGAAAATAATAAACCAAATCGAAAAAAAATGTTCCGTCCGTCCGCCGCACGTGGCACTTTTTTAGTTACCACGGACCGATTTTGATGAAATTTGGTATGTAGGCTCCATTTGGGGTCTAGTTGTGCCCCGAAGATTTTGTTGATTTAGGTCACTTGTAAGGGTTCCAAAATCAATTTTGAAATTTTTGATAACGCCCTAACTCAAAAATTTTGATATAGAGGTATTGTTTTTCCTTCAATTTAAGATTTTATAGAATTTTTAGCATTTTTTGAGACCATCCGGAGCTCTGTAGGACAAACCGTTCGCTCACTACGAGAATTTAAAGTTTGGACGTACGATAATCAGAAACACGAGTGTGAATCGCAAACGAGGCCTAATCTCCGTTCAAATTAAAGCTGACCGAAATGCGATCGATGTTTTTCTTCATGTTGGATGGTTGGTGGCTTTGCAGACGAGTAATCTATATAGAAAATAAAAAATAATAAACCATTGTGTAATAATTTGCAGCGTTTTTTAATTGTCAGTCACTTCTAAGGGGAGAAAAATAGGGGATGAAATTTTCAAAACGCCCTAGCTCAAAAAACTCAAATGTAACGGTATTTGTTTTTTTCATCAATTTTAAAATAGAACTGAATTTTTAGAATCGAATGAGATCAACCAGAGCTCTGTAGCTCCTTATGAAGATTTGAAGTTTGGACTGATGATGGCCTTCGTAAATGCGTCCCTGTGATCGTCAAATCCGCCGAAAACTGCCAGAGATCGAGGTATCATACGGATATACCCATCCTCAACGCAGCTCTCTCCTGCTACCGCAACAAACAAAGTGAGCACATCGATGTGTTTTTTCATCCTGTCTTTTTTATGTTTCTAACCAACATTTCTCCCAGTTTAGGGAATTTTCGAAGCATAATGACACCCCCAGTGCATGCAGTAACAAATACGACCACCCTTCTATTTGGATCACTGGTTTCCATCAATAGTACCTACCAACATCATTATTCTCCATTATCCCTCTTTCTCAAATTTCAGCTTCCTGCGTTGAATAGGATTGAAAATGGCTTCGAAGATCACTCAGCTGATCAGTGATCCCTCAGGCGTCTTCAGCATTCGAGCTCCGAAGCCATTTTCAATCCTATTCAACGCAGGAAGCTGAAATTTGAAGAAGGAGGGTTAATGGAGAATAATGAGGTTTGTAGTTACTATGATTGGTACCAGCGATCTATACAGAAGAAGGGTGATCTATACAGAAAATAATGAACCATTGTGTAATAATTTGCAGCGTTTTTGAATTCTACGTACCTTGAACGTAAACCATCACATTTTAACGGGGAGGGGTCATTATTTTCCATTAACCCTCTCTCTCAAATTTCAGTTTCTTGGATGAGTAGGAGTAAAAATGGCTTTGGAGCTCACTCAGCTGATCTGTGATCTCTCAGACATCTTCAGCATTCTCTCTTGCACCCTCCCTCTCGAATTTTAGCTATCTGCGTTGAATAGGAGAGAAAATGGTTTCTATACAATGGACGTTAACTTGCGATTCACACTCATATTTCTGATTATCATTAGTCCTAACCGCCAAGGACCACTGAGGGAGCTAGCTGTTGGTCCTACGGAGCTCCTTGTATTCTCATTCGATTCTAAAAATTCCACTTTTGGTTTATCTATTTTTCAATAATAAGCCTTTGGAATCGAGAAAGAAAAAAAATTTTAACCCCCCCCCCCCCCCTCAAAATTTGATGTTTTACATTCCAAGGTACGTAGAATCCGAAAATCGAATTAAAAATTCCCGTCCGTCGCCGTACGCCGTAGGTACGCCGTTACACGGCACTTTTCTTAGCAAACATGGACCGATTTTGGTTCAAATTTGATATATATATATGGGCTCCATATATGGGCTCCATTTGGGGCCCTAGTTGTGCCGCTGAAGCTTTTGGTTAATGTCAGTCACTTCTAAGGGGTGAAAATTCAGGGTTTGAAATTTTCAAGAGTGCCCTAGCTCGAAAACTCTCGAAATAAAGGTATCGTTTTTCACCAATTTTAAATAGTATTGAATTTAAAAAAAATTTTGAGACCACCCGGAGCTCTGTAGGACAAACCGTTCGGTCCCTACGAGTACTTCAAGGTTTTCCTTCGATAAAACAGAATCATGAGTGTGAATCGCAAAAGAGGTCTAATCTCCGTTCAGATTTTATCTGACTAAAATGCGATCGCTGTTCATTTCTTCAATTTGTAGACAGTTTTGCCTACTGCGTAACCAGTAATCAAATTTTCATATGAAGCTTTCTATTTTTCGAATCGAGTGTGAAGCGTTTAGTTCTTTCTGATAAACTTGATTGTGAAGGTGTGAAGCCAGTATGGTGTGGTAGGTAAAAATAGTTGTAGGTGTAAAAAAGTTGGCAGGTAAAAAAAATGTTGGTAGGTAAAAAACGCTTCAAATCATTGCCCAAAGGTTATTATTCCTGTATAGATCACCCTTCTGTATAGATCACTGGTTGTCCATCAATAGCACCTACCACCATCTGTATCTCCCTTGACCTTCCCTCTCAAATTTTTCAGCTTCCTGCGTTCAATAGGATTGAAACTGCTTCGGAGCTCACTCAGCTGATCAGTGCTCTTCCAGGCGTCTCCAGCATTCGAGAAGATCTTCTTCACCCTTCAGATCACTGATCAGCTGAGTGAGCTCCGAAGCCATTTTGATCCTTTTGAACGCAGGAAGCTGAAATTTGAGAGGGAAAGTCAAAGGGGAATACAGATGGTGGTAGGTGCTATTGACGGAGAACCACTGATCTATACAGAAGGGTGATCTATACAGAAAATAATAAACCTTTGGGCTATGATTTGCAGCGTTTTTTGAAAAAAAAAAAAACCATTATATTCAAAGTTTTCGAGATAGACCGTTTTAAAAATGTCATTTTCTTGTTTTTCACCCCTTAGAAGTGACTGATAATAACCAAAATCTTCGCGGCACAATTAGACCCCAAATAGAGTTAATTGTGCCGCGGACGGCGTACAATTTTTTTTCAACACAATGTGTTTTTACGGAGTTTTAACGGTTTTCTTGCTCAATTCCGAAAGTTCATTATTGAAAATAATAAACCAAAATGCGAAAAGAACAGTTAGTCCCCCCTCCCCCCTCTCACCACCAATGATGCAAGCTGTGTAAATACGTTGAACCTAAAGCTACTTCCTGTGTTTCAGCGGACGAACACGAACGCTCCGCAAACGCCAGGTTGTATCAAAGCGCGATCCTTCATCGCCTTCTTCGAAACTCCTGATCAGAAGGGGGCTCACCATCAGGAGCTGATATTGGCCAATAGTGGCTTTGTCCAGCCTTATATTGCTGTTTTGGGTAATGTTTATAACATATAACAAGTATTTGTCAGAGTTTTCGATTTCGAATACATAACCGATAATTATTGACAGGAGTGGAGCTCTGCTCAAAGTGTTTTACACTTTCAATTTGAAATACACGTTGGAGTATGAACACATTTGGATTTCTATCAAAAGCTCTTTTACAATATTCCTAGATCTACAGTAACTCCCGAAAGAGCCGCTTACTTAGCTACTGTGATTTACGAGTTTTTGGATTTGTATTTGCCCCTTTGCAATGAAATTGGTGACAAAACTGCTCCGTTACAACCCAAATTTCACTTTTTAACGCACAACCCTACTATGATGATGAGGCACGGCACACTTAACGCACTCTCTAGCATGCGTTTTGAGTCGAAGCACACAGTTATTAAAGCAGCAGTTACCTCAATTCGCACCTCAGTCAAACACTCCAAAATCAACTGCTGATAAACACCATTATCAACTGAAGAGTCTTTTTTCAAAAATGAACTCCCGCCTGCTGTGAATGTATATGGTAAAACTATGTTTATACCTCCTAACGAACTTATCCAAATCTGCCACTCTCTCAATGTTCCACTGTGTGATGATTTGAAATTGGTCGAGTTTGTTACAACCGCTTCCAACGTGTATTTCACCTCTGGTTACGTGCTATGCACAAATATAGACGAAACGGAAATCCTAACTTCATACTTATCACACATTTGTATTGTAACGAAAACACTAACGATGTGTACGTTAGAGGCTACAATCTCATTACGTTAGGTTTTGTCGAGCACTTCCGTGCATACGAAGTTGTTAAAGTCAAATTGAAGCCTTCAGCTCGCTACCAGTTGCTGGATTTCCCTTTCCAATCACTTTAACTAAGGCTAATGATGGAACTGTCTATGTAAAAATGAGAAACACTTATTAAGGGGTGCAATTTTGAAATGTTATCATTATTACTAATACTTAATTTGTAAATTGTACCTAAAGCTCTTACTTTAAGATATTAAAATGTTTAAGTTAAAATTTATTTATTTATTTACAAACAATACCTTACCATGTAAAGACAAGGCATTAAAATAAAATTACCTCATTAATAACATACCCTGTTGTTATCTATGGAACCTA
This sequence comes from Apolygus lucorum, assembly GCA_009739505.2. Classification (NCBI taxonomy): domain Eukaryota; kingdom Metazoa; phylum Arthropoda; class Insecta; order Hemiptera; family Miridae; genus Apolygus; species Apolygus lucorum. The sequence continues at coordinate 62,893,779 of CM019183.2, read as the reverse complement.
TTAATGACATCAATTTACAAAAGTTGTATTTGGGTATAAAAGAAAACAAGTACTTAAAAGGTTGGCTTTTTAGCTAGTAACAGAATTTGTTTTGTAAGTATTTCAAGATTTCTTCATATAGGGTACTTCTGTATTTCTTGTTTTATTCGCTTGTGACAATTTAGCTTTTCCTACAAGAAAAAAATCAAAAAGGGTTGGCTTTCTGGCGGATAACAGTACCTACTGTCTTTTTCAGATTTTCAAGATTTCTTCGTTTTTTAATGTTGTATTGTTCTTGTTTATCAGTTCTGTCAATTTGCTTATTTGTACGCATTTGAATTAGAAAATTGTACTAATTGACAACCTACTATAAGGACAACCTAGACAGAACACGGAACGACCTAGACATTCAATCGGAACAACCTATACTTTACTCGAGTTTACCTAGACAGAAAACGGAAACGACCTAGACATTTGATAGGAACAACCTATACTTTTACTCGAGTTTACCTAGACAGAAAACGGAACGACCTAGACATTTAATAGGAAAGACCGAGACTTATACTCGAGGCAACCTAGCCAGAAAACGGAAAGACCTAGACATTTAATAGGAAAGACCGATACTTTTACTTGAGACAACCTAGACAGAAAACAGAACGACCTAGACATTTAATAGGAAAACCTATACTTTTACTGGAGCCAACCTAGATAGAAAGTGCAAGAACCGAGAGATTTAATAGGAACAACCTATACTTTTACTGGAGCCAACCTAGATAGAAAGTGCAAGAACCGAGAGATTAAATAGGAACAACCTATACTTTTACTGGAGCCAACCTAGATGGAAAGTGCAAGAACCGAGAGATTAAATAGGAACAACCTATACTTTTACTGGAGCCAACCTAGATGGAAAGTGCAAGAACCGAGAGATTTAATAGGAACAACCTATACTTTTACTGGAGCCAACCTAGATGGAAAGTGCAAGAACCGAGAGATTTAATAGGAACAACCTATACTTTTACTGGAGCCAACCTAGATGGAAGTGCAAGAACCGAGAGATGTAATAGGAACAACCTATACTTTTACTGGAGCCAACCTAGATAGAAAGTGCAAGAACCGAGAGATTTGATGGGGAGAACCGTTAAAGAAAGGAATGTACCCTAGCAAAATAAGGCAGGCAACCTTGATGATAAAGGGACACAACCTAGAAAAAAATTGGAGGCAACCCAGTGGAAAATACTCCAATTATTGAATACTAGGTTGAATCACCCTGGTTGTAAATTATTTGTGCATTAAATTGGCGGTTAGAACTTTTTGCTTCTAGGTTGCTTCACCGTCCACGAAAGTAAAACCCGATTATAAACTAGGATGATAATAGAGAGTTCCTAAAGACGATTTTGGCATAACGGCGAAGCTAACGGCGATCGTAGATCACCTTCTGCGCATGCGCAGAAAATTACGGCGATCAAATAACGTCCGAGCAAATAACGGCGAACGTTCTGGCCGCTAACTTACGGAGATCTTGCTAACGTCGATGTGACTAACGACCCGCCGTTAGAGCAGAGTGAACCTGACATGCGGATAACAGTTTTGCAACCACCAACATCAATTTCAAAACAAAGCCCACCTCACCTCATGTTCACGATTGTAAGGCAGATCAAAGCGAGGAACAACGACAACTTTCAGTGTTGGTAAAATTACAAGTAAATTTTAGATATTTTTGTACTCTGCTAACAGAATCTGATGATGCATGTCAGTGGGGAGTTAGGTGTGAAATTAAACGTACCTTGGTAGCTTGTCTTTATGAAAAAAGGAGCTTAGAACGCTCTTTATTTTCTAACCTATCCGAAGTCATATTTCAGTTTCCGAGTAGCTGTGTGCATTTTTTCCGTATTATGGGTTATTAGTTTTGTTAATTAATGATTGTGAGAATAAAATTGATACATACGTATATAATTTCTGATAAATATTTAAAAAATAATATCCGATCGTCATAATGAGTGGTTTTTTGACGTTTTATTATTTTTTGAACTGATTTTTTATTAATTAAATATATTAATTGATATTATTATCAATAATAATTAATATAACTACGTAGGCACTTTATTAAACCTAGTCTAGAAAGTATTTCCAATGGAATTGAGTTTTTTGACAACCCAGCAAATTATCAACAGAATTTTTTATATCAATATTGAATGATGATGTCCATGTGACAGTAAGTGAGATTAAAACAATAAAAAATACTTATATCGTCATTTTCGGAAATTGTTAGGTACCTACCTTAAATTAAAATAGTTGAGTAAAAAATAGGTAGTTAATTTTTAATTATTCTATAAAATGTGTACCTATCTGCATAAAAACTTCCAAAAATTAAGAAAAACCCTAAAATTGATAATTTTGTTCAAATAATCACGCTGATAGTCGTATTTTATACCAACTTACCTTCTTTTTACCTGAAAAACTATTTACCACCAATTTATGATTCTTTAATATCCGTAATCGACATAGTTAGATGATGTATGACGAGATAGATGAAAATTGTAACATGAAATTGACTTGATATTGAAATATGAATGTGAAGGTAGAAATAACTTAGGTTATATTAAATCTTACGTTTTATTGAATACAATAATATATAATGTTCATTCAGTCTTTTAAGTTAGGTACATGAAACTTTACATGAGTAAATAGCGATTCATCAATTTTGAAGAGATATTGGGTTGAGTGAAATAAATATATTTTGTTCTGAAAAGACATCGGGAACTCCGAAATGTTCGTTAGTAGGTAGGTACTCGTTTCCCGGAATCTGGAACAAAATTTATACCGCACAGAATTAGGGATTTTGCTATTCTCTTCTCACTCAAAGTAGTTGAAAATACCAATAAGTCGGTAGGCTATGTGTGAGTACCTATCACAGTAAATAACAATACGATTCCTTACCTTGTAGTAAGATAGACTTGGCAGTGAGAAACGCCCATACTCCGAGAGCCGCCGTCTTCGTGGAACGTTTTCGACGTTCGTCTCCAGCACGGTGATCATATCTTCAGCGGAAAGTAGACCCGCAACGTACAAATTCATAAAATGATCCATCTCGAACAAACACCTTGACAAGATGTACTTGAAATAGCGAACAACGAACTTGAAAAACGAAGGCAGTCAACAGTAGAGAACTGAGGATCTAACGGCGAAGCCAGAAATTCCTGTCTCTTTAACTTTCGCGTCACTTTTGTCATCGCCGTAAAATTGTTCAACATCGCCGTTATTTTCGCTAACGTTCATCAAGGGTTAGCATCCGATTTGACTCGCCCAAGACAGATCCATAACGGCGATGCCTGTAACGTTCGCCGTTAAGCAAGATGCAGTTTAGGAACTCTCTATTAACCGAGACATTAATAATAAGTTATGCAATTAACCGTTCCTCTTAATTCATCGTTAGCAACCGTGACCTAAAAATCCGGAGGCGGCACATTTTAATTCACTGTTAAATACAAGTTGAGTCTAACCTAGAGATTAAATCCGGGGGCGGCACATTTAATTTCACGGTTGTAGCTTCGACCGTGACTTTAAGTCCTTTAAAATCACGGTTGTTTGCATTTTGTGGTCGGTAAATTCACAGGTGTTTTCAGTCTCGGTTAGATGATATACAACCGTGACATTAAATAGATCCACCCCGTGACTGAAAATACATTAAATTCTAGGTTGGCAGGATAGGACCTAGCAAAAAATCGTGTTTTAACCGAGAAAAGGCCCTTTTTTTTTCTCAGTGTACACAAATGTTTATTTTTCTGTATAGATCACTCGCCCGCAAAGAACACAGCTCCGCTAATCACTTTGGAATAACTTTGTTTAGCTGTTGGGAACTTTCTGTCAAACTAAACTTGATAGTCAACCCTTCGCGATAACAATTATGGTTGGTAGGTACTTATTATTACGCGATAATAAAACGTTGTGTAATAATTTGCACTATTTTTCTTTCATAATTTAGCTTTGAAAGCAAACAATGCACTTCAAATGAAACCAATAGCATTGCATATTGCATCGATTCGATAAACCTAGAGTTGTAGACAACGGACCTTTCAGATAGATTTTAGAGTAAACGTACCTAGTTTGGTGAAAATCGGTTGAGCCGCTCAAAAATCGGTTCCGGACGAAATGACAGAGTTTTATGTGCCTATTAGTATAGATGATAATTATTTCGGCTGTTTACTGCAGTCTTCGTCAGGAAAATTCCATCACAGTCAGCCATCAGCACTGAAATTCAACACAACCCTTCAAACAAGAAATTGTAAATTGAATCCAATCCTTCATTACTATTCAAGAGGTACTGAAATCAAATTGTCAAGAATCTTCAAATACAGCTAGTAAGATAGCAAAATATATTGAGAAGGAATTGTAAAAATTCTTACTTGATGAGAAGAGAATGGTTCCCTTCCACAATCTTAAACAATTTTCGAAATATGATAGGTTTATTTCAAAACTACCTGTTATTCTCCACCCGTCCACCCTAATCCCTCCTCCACCAAAAAGCGTGGCTAAAGCATGATCCATGTTTCTTGAATTTTAGCCGAAGGCTCTAAGGAGTATTTTTTTTTTTTTTTTGGTAATTAATAATAGATGATTAATAGGTTGTGATAACCATTGACCTCCATAAATTGTCTTTCCCCATTGAGGTTGTGATGGTTATTGGTTGTAGTGATTGTTATTGATAATAATTTATTTCTCTCAAACAGGTAATGAAAAGAATCGGGTCAATTTTCGAATTTTTGACTCGATTCTCCGATTCTTCTGGGGGAAAAAATAATCTAAAAAAACTCTAAACTTGCACCAACCTAATTAAATGCTCGCATACGAGTCTGCAACACATTGGGACATTTTCATGTCAACCACTACACAACAAGGGAAGTAAGGTTGTTAGTTCATGTACCCAAGCATCAAAATGAGAAAACAGTTGATTGTTCTCTACGCAACACAGTGAGTCTATTTTATTTATTTATTGGTCGCGTGAGCAAGACTTGCTTAGTTTTCGTGACGATTTTTCAGTTTATGTGCCAAAGCAAAGACATGAAAATGTCAAAAATATTACGTAGTAATCTACAAATCTGACTTTTGGGGAAAATGAACAGTTCCATGTACCATCATGAAGTTTCAAAATTTACCTCTGCCAACAATAGAACAGTTAAAATTACTTATTGGTAAAATTTTACTTAAAATTACTTATTTCAGTTCATAACGCGACATAGTTTTTTCTCCCCTACATTTATGATGTTTTTCAGTTCCTTCAGTCCCTCGCGGACTGTTGAGCCTGTTACTGTTATCTATACGAATCTAAGGGGACACAGACGGAACCTTCGGCCAATAAATAAAAATCAAGTCAGTCGAAGTCGAAGGCTCCCTTCTTATTGTTCCATGGAACGTGATAAGAACACGGCTGGAGTCTCAAGATACGAGTTAGTGCCGACGTGAAGCTGAATCGGCTCGACCAAGTCATTTCAAGATCGGCTTACTGCAGCAGTTTTTTTTTTTTTTTTTTTTTTAATCTTTGCTGATTTTCATTTTCAGGTTCTTCGCCGGCATCCTACAAGTGGAAAATCTTGTAGATCTACTCTATAGAAAACGGAGAAATTAAGATTCTTTAGTAGGAGGTACAATAAACAAAATGAATAAACGGAATAAGGAATAATAAAAACGCTGGAGATCTTTAAAATAGGAATAAACGTTGAGGAGATCTTACCCTAAAAATTGCAATTAAATCAAATCGTACAGTCAACCGTACAGTAACTAGTCAAAATTTATAGCTGAATTGTAGACACTACAATAATTTGAGGTGCTCCACATCCATCAAACTGCGAATTTTCTCTTATTTGTAGGTACTCACTCTTCTACTCTTAACCCTTAATTTCCCCTCGTTCAAAAATTGCTTCCGAGTCTACCAATACAAGGTAGCGGGGTTTTCACTTTTAAGGGTTGAAAATGAAAGTTCTCTAAATCAAAGTTTTCACTGGATTTTGATTTAATATTTTCACCTTTGGAATCGACCAATAAAATTTTTTACCCTCCCCCCCCCCCTCAAAATTTGTTGGTTTACGTTTCAAGGTACGTAGAATCCAAAAATCGAATAAAACGCTGCAAATTATTACACAATGGTTATTATTTTTCTATGTAGATCACTCGTCTGCAAAGCCACCAACCATCCAACATGAAGAAAAACATCGATCGCATTTCAGTCAGCTTTAATTTGAACGGAGATTAGGCCTCTTTTGCGATTCACACTCGTGTTGCTGATTTATCGTACGTCCAACACTTAAATTCTCGTAGGGAGCGAACGGTTTGTCCTACAGAGCTCCGCGTGGTCTCAAAAAATTCTAAAAATTCTATAGAATCTTAAATTGAAGGAAAAAGAATACCTTTACATCAAAATTTTTTGAGTTTAGGGCGTTTTCAAAATTTCAAAATTCATTTTTGAACCCTTTGGAGTGACCTACATCAACCAAAATCTTCGAGGCACAACTAGACCCCAAATGGAGCCTATGTATCAAATTTCACCAAAATCGGTCAATTCTAAGTGGGGAAAGTGCCGCGTACTCGTATCAGAAACACGAGTGTGAATCGCAAAAGAGGCCTAATCTCCTTTCAAATTTTAGCTGACCGAAATGCGATCGATGTTTTTCTTCATGTTGGATGGTTGGTGGCTTTGCAGACGAGTGATCTACATAGAAAAATAACAAACCATTGTGTAATAATTTGCAGCGTTTTTGGATTCTACGTACCTTGAAACGCAAACCAACAAAAAAATTTTTAGGGGGTGTTAAACTTTTTTTTCTTGGTCGATTCCAAAGGTTCATTATTGAAAATAATAAACCAAAATTTGGCCGTCCGTCCGCCGTACGCGTGTAGATGGTCCCCTATGAAAATCATCACCCCCTGAATGATAGCAGCCGGTGCGCATGCGCAAACGTGAAATCCTTGCAACAGTCATAACTTCTACATTTTTCATCGGATGAAGTTTTCAGGAATTATGCGAATTGGGCTGTAAGTGGTCCCCAATAAAATTACCACCCCAGACTGATAGTAGCCACTGCGCATAAGCAAACATGTATTTCCTTGTTACAGCCATAACTTCTACAGTTTCCATCTAATTTCGATGAAATGTACAGGACTATGTGCGAGTTGGCGTGTAGATGGTCCCATATGAAATTCGTGGCCCCCAAATTGAATGTATTTTGAGCGCCTGGACAAACGTTAAATCCTTGTAATACCCAAAACTTTTATATTTTCCAACAATGTAGGGTCCCCTATGAGGGTATTGCAAGGTACTTTTTTAAAAATTTTATTGGCATTAAGATTTTATACAGCCATAATATTATTTTACATTATTTTTTTCATGTACATTCACTGAGCTTAAAAATTCATAAATATTCTTATATATTAAATAATTTCCACTTTGTATTAAAGTTATGTAATTGAAAGGATTATTATCAATAAGCTCCACAGTCTCTTCAAAAAACTCCTCTCGTTGCGCGCGGGAAAGTGGGGCACTCCATAACTAAATGTTCCAGGTTTCCATTTGTTTCACCACATCTGCTGCATTCCGTCGATTCCTGCACTCCAATTCTGAACAATTATGAATCGCAGACTCCGTGATTCGCTCTTAGTCTGCATATGGTTCTACCAAAGTTCCTGTCCACTTCTTTCCTATTAAACCATGGTCTAACTGGGATGATCGGCTGCCACCTCTTGTAAAAGGCACCCTCCGTCGATGCTGAGAATAGCGTCTGCCATTTACTCCTATGGATCCCGACAATCGACGGGAAGAAGTCCTCCACCTCAACTGCCAAATCCAACGGAAGTCCTGAATTCGAGCCCTCCTTCGCTAAGCGGTCGACTATCTCATTTCCATTGATTCCTGCGTGCGCTTTTATCCATAAGAATTGAATATCTATGCTGTTGCTTTGGCACGTATGTAGCAGATGTAAAAGTGCTTTTGTCAGTCCATTTGAAACGCGCTTGAAGGATGATGAGCCAATTTTCCGCAGAACACTTAGGGAGTCTGTACATATGATGTGCGATGAATCTGAATCTCTCAGTTGCAGAATATACCCAAGGGCCTTTACGATCGCTACAGTTTCGGCATGGTAACTTGACGTCATGGGAGGTAGTTTATACATTGCTCTATACCCTGTTCCCGAATTCCAAAATATCGGCTGTAAGCTTCAACGAGCGATACTCTGAATAGGTATTAAGATTCACCAATTTTAACCAAAAGACCTGAGTTTAAATAAGGTGCAAACACAAATAACCATACGTATCATGCATCATACATTATGAAACGAACTCACCGTTAAAACGAAGGTCTGGAGATGGGGAATCGAAAATATGTAGACAAAACAGCGATTTGAATTTGATTAGTTTATTCAATGAATATTGAATGACTCGAATATGATTCTAAAACTGATAATAGTTAATTCAATAAGATATTGAATGACTCGAAACAAGATTGGAAATGCAAAGCAAAGAGAGCAGTTTGTAAGACACGGATCAAGCTATTCACACAAGAGCCGAAAGCGAAGTCCGGCGAGCGTCTAAAAGCGTCTAAAAACAAAAGCAAGCGACTTCCAGCTGAAAACAACTTAGAACCGCGTACAATGTTACCAGCTACATGATTCGGCTTAAAGTATTCTGCATTGAAGTTACACAATTTCAAAGCTTATAAGCAAGAACATGTTATGCGAATGGGAACATTAAAATGTAAGAATATTTTCATAATAGAAAATATTCAGAAACAAAATACATTATGCTTTTTAGACGAATGCAATAATACAGCATGTGTCATGGATACTCGGCTCATGGTTACATGAGCTGTATGACGTCACAGGGAAAGATTTCCTCATTGAAGAAATCTAATTTCCAGCACTCCCTCCTCTTCAATGAGGTGAAGCCTCAACGAAGGGGAACCCTCGACCATTTCCAAATAGTATGCTCAAAATGGGTCATGCCCATTATTATTCAGAAATGCTCAAGAGTAAGTGACTCATATAAAACACATTCTGTAAAAATTGTTTTTGCCTGAACTCATGTTTCAGGCAATGGTCACAACGAATATTATTGCATTTTTCTAAAACAAAAATCCAATCTATCAAAGTAAACATGTGACTCTAATGAAGATTAAATCAACAAACTTTGTCAAGGATTCGCAAACACTAGTTAATCTTCATGACTTTGAATTTACGACAAAGCAAAAATGTAAGATTGAAGCAAGTGAATTCACATTTATACAACTGCAAATGCAAATGAGATGCGAAGGAATTTACATTTATACAGATGCAAATGCAAATGAGATGCGAAAGGAATTTACATTTGAAAAGCTAATGACATGTTGAGAAATGGAATTTATCTAATTGAATAATGCGCGAAATTCAACTGAGGCTGAAGCAGAGATTCCATTTATGTCGTGGAGATGAGACGAGGAGAGTCGGAGATTCGACGTTCTCAGTTCCAAGGCTCGTCATCACCTGCTTTTTGGGGAAACAGAACACCAGATTAGAGACATGTTAACAAAGATTCTCTAAATTACACAAATTTGTTATGTGGCAAAGCTTTAGTAAAACAATCTGCGAGTTGATCATTTGTAGAAACCCATTCTATGTTTACTCTTTTATTCTTATATAGTTCATGCACATAGTGCATACACAGCTTTACCACATGTTTCAGTGTTCTGGAATCGTTAGTCATTGCAACTGCTGTAGCCGGAGAACAGTCACATTTTAAATTCGGATAGATGTCAAGACCAATCAAGAAGTTGCAAAGGCTACGAACGTTAACTAGTCCCTTGCAGGCCTCTGACATAACAATGTACTCGGCTTCACAAGTTGAAAGAGCGACGTGGCTTTGTTTCTTAGATTTCCACGATACTAAGTCCCCAAGAATTTTGACTGAAAATCCCGTAGAGAATTTCCTGTTTAGTCCCAATGATGAGTCATAATGTGCCACAAGATCATTGGTGTTACCAGTAAACGAAATTCCATAATTCATAGTTCCTTTAAGGTACTTTAGAATTTTTAATACCCATTTTCAATCTGAAAAAGTATATCCAACCTGTTTCCGACTCATGAAATTCACGGCAAAGGAAATATCAGGTCTAGTCCAATTTTGGATATATAACAAAGAACCTATCACTTCCCTATAGGGAACACAGGGTGATGCCTCTGAGTTCTCTGTGGAGCTAATTTGTCCAGTGAGTGTGCAATTAGTTGGACTCAAAGGAATCTCACTAACAGCACTGTCAAGTGGGAGAAATTTGGAAATCAAACTCTCAATAGCAGTTCTTCGGTGAATGAATAGCTCCCTCCTAGATTCGTTTCTTATTATTTCGAAAACCCAAGAACTTTTTAGGAGTACCCAAATTTTTGATTCGAATTTCTTTCTTAAGTTCCTTAATTACGTCGCAGGCCTTGTTGCTGTCATTTGAAGCTAAGAGATCTACATAAATGATAAGCAACGCATACTTCGTTCCCTGCTGCCATTTAAAAATGCAAGTCTGAAAGGGATAGGCCTCAAATCCTAGCTGCTGCAGGATGCCACTGAATTTCTTGTACCAAAGATTTGGAGACACTTTCAAACCATACAGTGATCTTTAGAGAGCGCACACATGAGTCATCTTTAGTTGCTGAGAGATTTCAACACCTTCAGGAACACTCATGTATACCGATTTCTCCGAAGATCCATGAAGAAAAGCGGTGGCAACGTCCAACTGATAGAGATGAAGACCCAGTCGATTTACAACTGACAGAAAAAGTCTGACATCTCCAAGGCGTGCGACAGGCGCAAATATTTCGGAAATTAAGTATTCATTCGAATCTTCAAAACCTTTAATTACCAGACGGCTCTTATACTTATAAGATCCATCCGGCTCAGTTTTACGTTTATGAACCCAACGAGACTTAATGACTTTAGTACCTTGAGGTAGGCTCGACTTAGGAATTAAATCCCAAGTTTCTATTTCTTCAAGTGACTAATTCATTATGAATAGCTTCTTCCCAAAACATCCTGTCTGGGCTATCCATAGCTTCTTGATATGAAGCAGATTCTCTATATTCATATTCTTTTTGTAAAGCTACTTTATCAATTTGATTTTCATTACTTGTTTCACACTGATCTGTGTTGCCTTCCATATCTAAGATTTGTTCAAGCTGTTTTGGATAATCTTTAATCCTATCACCGTACACAATAGACTCAATAAACTTAACGTCACACGAATTTACGAGAGTTTTATGTTGCTCCGAAAATATAACATAACCTGTTTCATTACACTCAAGCAAGAAACCTTTCTTCGCATTTGGGGCAAATTTAGATTTTTGACCCACGTCGACGCAGTGTACAAGGCATCCAAATCATCTTAGAAATTTAATTTTAGGAGCATACCCTCTGGCCTTTTCAAAGGGACTCATAAAATTATTAGACGGATGAGGCATTCTATTATACACAAAAGTTACATAATTTAAAGCATGGCCCCAGAATGACGGAGGCATTTTAGAGAACTTAAATTTACTCTGACCTTATGCTTAATTTCTTGATATACTCTTTCTGCACATCTATTCTACTGTGGGGCGTGCAGTTGACTTGGATCTCAGACAATGTCTTCATTTTCTTAGTTTGAAATTCTAGACCTCGATCGGAACGCAATCTAAAGACAGTCTTGTCTTGAGAGGTGAGCGAACTAATTTCTTGTAAACATTGTTGGAATGCCAAGTGAACCTCTTTCTTATTTTTAAGAGTATAAGCAAAAGTATACCGTGAAAAGTCATTAGTAAATTTAACATATTTAAGTTCAGGCAAGAACCTTCTGGCCGCCTCCAAATATGATTTAGAAGCATGATTCAAACGCAAGTGCCAGAGGATTCCTGTCTCCTGCCATGGGCTAAGCTTATTATTTAAATTCTCATGATCGAATTTCGAAATCTCAAAATCAATATTATTAGATTTAAGTTTCTTAGATTTAGATTCAATAGGATTCTCAATTACATTTGGCTTTCCTTCAGACTTCTCTCTCATTCTCCCTCCCAGCCGAATAGGGTCCGCGACTGGTTGGCCACCTACAGTGGATGTAATGCTCCCTCCCATTTTCTCAGAAGTAGATTCTAAGTTAGAAGAATCCGTGGAACTACAAGGCTGTCCAAGAGAAGTCAGAACGGAATCGAACTTAAATCGTTTAGACTGACAAGGCAGCATCGGATTTTCTACACTCTTAGATGGGGGTGACACTAATGGAAGATCAATCCACCAAAGATTATTCTGAAAATAACCTTCTTTAATGGTTTTACCGGTAGTAGCTTGAACGAATTGGACTCTATCTTTGGAAAATAACACATTAATTCCAGCTTGGGTTACTTTTCGAATGGAGAAGAGATTTGAGGAAAGTCCCGGTGTATACAGTACATTTTGCAGTTTTGAGACTCGTTCATTATTAATAAAATGAATGTATCCACTCTGCAACACCGTGAGACCGTCTATCAACATTATTGGCACATTTAAAAATTCTATGATGTGACAATTGCTCTAAAATTAACCAAATTAGAGTGGCAGCATGTTGCTCTTCTTCACTCCCCTTAGAACCCAATATGTCCTCAGATTCTAGAACATCCAGCAGACCTATAACAGCAAAAAGCGAGTCGAATAAGAACGAAATTGTTGCCGTAGGCGTCTAGCCTGACCCAGAGGCATTCTGAAAAGCTTAGGCCTTTCAATCTGCGCGGATGCCTTATACCGAACGGGACCTGCCTATTTGGCAGAGGTAGCATTGCTGTTAACGACGGATTTTAGTCGTTGAGGCTCCGAGGATTGGGGTGGAAGAGGAACAATTAGCAGCGACATGAGAATCGGATTTGCCACAATTGTAGCAAATTTTGTTTGCTCTAAAGCACGATTCTCTAGAGTGCCCCCTCTTCTTACAATAAACACAGTAGGACTTTTTGCGAACATTTTTGGACTTGGAAATCACAATTCTGATTTTGGAGATAAATTTACCCGGATTCACGAAAGTGGTAACTTGACCACCAGTATTTGACCAGTACTTTGACCACCCTTGCCTCCTCTGCTTCCTTGATGATTTCCGAGACCCCCAGAAGAGGCAACTCTCTTTCACAAAGCACTCCTGACAGCTGATTTGGGGTCGAACCGAATGGAGTTAAAATCATTTACCAAAAGTTCTAGTTGAAATGTTGCTAAGGGATTGCAGACACTCTGAAACTTGTCCATAATATTTTTGGGATCTGTCAGATCCTGGACTAAGTTATGGAAGTATGGTGACAGAGATTCAATAATGAAACATCATACCTTCCATCTTGTAATCCCAACATTATTTGGTGAAAGAGCCTGAGGGGCAACTTCGGAAGGGTCAAACAAGAAGATGCAATCTTGTGTGTCGATTCAACTCACAATATTCCTTTTCCAGTATTTAACATGTTCCTCTTAACCAAGTCTCTTATTCAAAGAATGAAACTTGATAAAATCTATTTTTCCGAGCCCTATAGGGTTCATCACAAGGATGGAACACATGCCTATCATAGAACAGAGTGAACAAGTGTTTTTAAAACATGGAATAAACAGAAGGAAGGTCCTTTTTGGCGAATAATTCTGAGTTCCCAGCTGTGGGAACGACTACTGGTGTATAAACCTCCATGTTAAAATCAGAGTCCTGAAGAGGTACTAAGGTTTCAAAAATTAAATCAACAGTACTAAAATTTGGCAAAACCTGAGTCGCAGTTAGGGACGAAGCAACATTAGATGAAGGAGAAATAGCCATATAGGCTGAAACGAATGACCTACCGAAAAATACTGGGACAGTTCGGTGTACTTATTATTCAGGTCTACTAACTTAGATATAAGTTGGTTGAAACTCACTTTCATCAGCTGCTTAAGCTCCCCAAGATACCATACCAATACCTCATCAGACCACTTGGCAGCCTGAATCCGAAGTGTCTCAGGATCAGGTACATGGTGGGGCTCGTCAGCCGCACCGACGTTGGCAGCGCCTTCGTCGAACATATGCCTCGCCAAGTCTTCATCAAAGGAAGATGTCGTCGGAGAGGAAGGAGTCATTTTTGCTCAATTATGGTATCTTCTGATTCGGAGATTAGTAGGGCTCAAGAGTCACCTGTAACCCACAGAGACAGAATCAGCTTGGTACTGCACATGTCAATAGTTCATACAGGATCCAACTTATTCTATGAAGTTTCTTACTGCTACAAGAGCTTGTAGGTCCTCAGAACCCAAAAACACATAAATACTTAGTTAATACTAGTATTAAAAGGGACCTAGTGCGTTGTTGGATAATTTGCGGACCAAAACATTGTGACTCAAAAGTGATGCAAATATCCCGCACGAGTTTCTTGTAAGCTGCCGACCGGCGTTCATTTCTTCTGTTGGCATCTGGTTGTCGAACTATACAGATGTTTTTATTAGTAAACAAATGAATTGACATGTTTTTATTGCATGAATGGTTACCTTAAGAATTTTTATTAGTTTTTATTGGTTTTAATAAATTGGTGTCATGAATCTGATTTTTAAATTTTGCCATTCAATTGTGCACTATTGGTGGCCGATATCCGATGTACGTTCGTCCCGACTAACAACAACGATCTCTGACATCAATCGGTATTGGTGTAAAACAACTTTGAGACAAAGTGACTACCTTCAGTTGCAAGTGAGCGAAAATAAAAGTTCAACGACTCAGGGGTTAAAAGATTCGAAGCCCCGATAATTATTCGCTTCACAAAGGCCAGGTTCTGATTCAAAAGAAAAGTAAGATAATATTCAAATTATCGATTAATCGGACCCTTGTGTAAGCGAAAAATCAAAATATTGAGTGTAAACAGCACAAAGCTACACCTTTAAAAATTATTCAGCATGCACCTATTTGTACATGAAAAACCAAAAATTCAAAAACGAATAAAACTTAGTTGAACATACTTGCAACCTACTGCTTTATTCAATCTGTGCGACAGGATGACATGAGACATAATAAACAAAGGGTCTCGATTCAGTTTTAACATGTTTGTTTACATGTGAACTAATCAAGTCCATCCCTCTTTCAGAAAGAATAAAACTCGATTGATAACAGACCCAACTACGATTTCTCAAACTAAATCCTAGGCGTCGATAAAGTTCTTTTTCTCTTGGTGGTTTCCTTTTATTAACTTGTCATCTCTCAGCGTCGAATACGTAATTCAGACACTAAATCATGTTTTTATGTAAAAGTAGTGTATACTACGATTACTAACACGATCGCACAAGTGACTATCGACTTTAACTCCGTGGGAATTCTTAGGCCCGATCCAAAAATTCCCTATCGAAATAATGGCCCATAGCATTTCCGTCGTCGCTTGTCACGACCGCTGCTGGGTACTATGAGGAACATATCTAAACACAAAGCATAGTACCGGGTACCCTATTTATCGCTGAACTAAAACTGAATGTGCACTCATCAGTCTGAGGTCAATTCTGATAGAATTAATTTAAAAATATGTGCACACCTAAGACTGATTTCCGTTCAACTCGGGCTGGTTTTTAACAATTCACAAAACAAATTACCATCGCATTATTTCTTCGCTCTATTTGTTCTGTTGGGCTCAGAACAAATGAACTTCGTTTTCACAACGCTGGAGACTGAGGAACATGTTCCGATAATCTTCTTAATCGGAACACTTGACAAGTTATGTACAATTCGGAACGAGCGATCAGAGACTGGCCATATTCTCTTCGTGTACGAAACCACCAAATCACTATTAACACAACACAAAATAACTCGAAATAAATGGAACAAGCTTCCCTTAAAAGAAAGAATTTCCCTACTGCAAACGCCGTACTGCCAGAATTCTCGATCAAAACAAACAGGAACAACAACGAAAATCGAATTCGTTATCACGACTCGATGGAAGTAAGAAGAGATAGGAAAGAGGAGAAGAAGAAGTTTCCGACACCTAAATCACATCCACCCTCATCCATGGACATCCAGACATGGAGTAAGGCGGAGAGGAATAAGAGGGTTTCAAAAGCCAAATAGCATCCACCCTCCATGGTGATCCAGACACGAAGGAGGGCGGAGTTTAGCGTTATCACCCGCTGATCCATGGAAGTGGATCGGACATGAACGGGCGGTGCATAGTTGTGGGCCCAGCTGTGATCGCAGCCAATTTGAAATGCTTACGTCACAACTCGGCTCGAGCGATATTCCCGTGAGATGCGAGAAAATCCAAAATGGCGAGGAAAAGAACTTTATCGACCCTTCTGGATCGGAAATCGAACGATCGAAGTTAGAATTGGGCATTTCACTGGGATCACGGATTTAAAAACAATTCTACTCGTATTTTTACGTGGATTAGCCAGGATCCTACGATATCGTATCGGCTGTAAGCTTCAACGAGCGATACTCTGAATAGGTATTAAGATTCACCAATTTTAACCAAAAGACCTGAGTTTAAATAAGGTGCAAACACAAATAACCATACGTATCATGCATCATACATTATGAAACGAACTCACCGTTAAAACGAAGGTCTGGAGATGGGGAATCGAAAATATGTAGACAAAACAGCGATTTGAATTTGATTAGTTTATTCAATGAATATTGAATGACTCGAATATGATTCTAAAACTGATAATAGTTAATTCAATAAGATATTGAATGACTCGAAACAAGATTGGAAATGCAAAGCAAAGAGAGCAGTTTGTAAGACACGGATCAAGCTATTCACACAAGAGCCGAAAGCGAAGTCCGGCGAGCGTCTAAAAGCGTCTAAAAACAAAAGCAAGCGACTTCCAGCTGAAAACAACTTAGAACCGCGTACAATGTTACCAGCTACATGATTCGGCTTAA
Source organism: Apolygus lucorum (assembly GCA_009739505.2). Taxonomy (NCBI): domain Eukaryota; kingdom Metazoa; phylum Arthropoda; class Insecta; order Hemiptera; family Miridae; genus Apolygus; species Apolygus lucorum. Next base: position 62,876,933 of record CM019183.2, on the reverse strand, counting down.
AGTATTCTGCATTGAAGTTACACAATTTCAAAGCTTATAAGCAAGAACATGTTATGCGAATGGGAACATTAAAATGTAAGACTATTTTCATAATAGAAAATATTCAGAAACAAAATACATTATGCTTTTTAGACGAATGCAATAATACAGCATGTGTCATGGATACTCGGCTCATGGTTACATGAGCTGTATGACGTCACAGGGAAAGATTTCCTCATTGAAGAAATCTAATTTCCAGCACAAAATGCGCACCCAACAAAGGTGCGAGGTACTTAGATCTTGATGTCATGAGATTAACACTATGCATCGAATCTTCTATACAATCGGGTTATGGATGCGAGGAAGCTATGTGCCACACCCACTTGGCAGACTTTTAAAAAATGTTTTATCGATATCGATATATCGTCTTTCGATGTTGTTTTGATGTGAAATATCGCGTCGGAAGAGGTACATCGAACCGTCACTAAGAATGTTTGTACTCCCAGGTACCTCCCCACCCAAGTTCCTGGAGGTGCAGGGGGCAGCGCCTGTCTCGGAAGAGGTCGATCACTTGCCGGCCTCTGCCTCGCCCTTCGCCCGTAATTAAAAGCGAAACCTCCACTCCAAAGATCCAACCGTCACGTAGTCTGTGATGATCGGGAGAGACGTCAGGTGATAATCATAGGACGTCCAGTGCAGGACTCCAACCGCCCCTAATAAATCAGTACTCGACCCACCACCACCTTTGTTTGACAATGAAATCCAGGTTTTCGTTTCTTGCTTCACAATAGAATTACCAAGTCTCCAAGCGCCTCTTTCTCCTTTTAATTTTGATCAGGTGAAGCAGCTACAATCCTACTCCTAACAATCTATGGCCAAGAATCACTCTATGCACTGACAACAAAAGTCCCATTCGTGTAGCATCAGTGAATAAACGAATTTTCCAAATACCATTTTTGGTTTGTTAATTTCAATCACGAAGCTTTGGAATCGACCAAGAAATAAAGACCTGAAGTATCTTTTTGGAAGTCCGATTTTAACCTGCAACACTTTATCGACTTACAACAGTTTTCCTCTTAATTTGAGGAAAACTAGATGGCATTTTGCTTCCTCACTACCGAAGGTAGGGAAGCTTTGTATTCGTGAAAGAAGTGAAAAAAAAAGTCCTCCAAAATCAAAATTTCCACTTGCTTTTTGCGTTTTAGAGCTTCCCGAACAATTTTGGTTCCGTGTCTGTCTGTCTGTCTGTCTGTCGGTCTGTCGGTCTGTCTGTCTGTCGGTCTGTCTGTCTGTCGGTCTGTCTGTCTGTCGGTCTGTCTGTGGTCAATCCTTGTCCCGGGCAAAACTATACTAACCTGTGGTCCGATTTTGATGAAATTTTCAGGGATTGTGCGGGTTAGGTACTAGACGGTCCCCTATCAATTTCAGCACCTTCGGAACAATAGGAGCGAGTGCGCATGCGCAAACGTGAATTTCCTGGAACCTCGGTTTCTCGGTTTCTAATGAACCGATTTTGCTCAAATTTGGAGGTTAGTTAGGGACTAACTTCTAAGAGACATCCTATAAGTTTCAATCAAATTGGTCAAGCAATAGCCGCTGCGCATGCGCGAACTTTAAATTTATTGTTACAACCAAAACTCCGCAACTATTCAACCAATTTCGATGAAATTTTCAGGGATTGTGTGGTTTAGGTCCTAGACGGTGGACCGCTAAATAAAATTCTACGTTGAAAATACGAAATATTATAAACTATAATACCTTATAAAAATTATAAAAATATTATAAACATTAATACCTGCAACCCTATCCTGCATATTATCGCCAATATTTTGGTATTCAATAACTCTTTGAATCATAATTTTTTCGCCAACTGATTCTATACGTCCATGTTACAATGAGTGAGGAAGCTATACTGCCCACCCAACTTGGCAGACGTTTTTTGGACACCTCAGGAGGATAGGTACTTCAGAAGGGGGGGAGAGGGGATTCGCTTCCGTTATTTTAAAAATAAGCTACTTAGAATACGTTCTATCCAATTTTGGCTTGCCGGAATCAGCAGCTTTTTATTCTAAAACAAATTAATAGACGAAATAGTACAAATAAAACTCTTAGATCAATAAGAGTCCTGTTAGTCCTTCAGAAGTATTTCAATGGAATATTGATGCAGTGGCCCCCAAATCCTGAGGTTTCCAGTAAGACATCTGCTCTGCTCCAATCAATTTTGAAATTTTGAAAACAACCTAACTCAAAAAATTTTGTTATGAAGGTATTGTTTTTCCTTCAATTTAGGATTCTATAGAATTTTTAGAATTTTTTGAAACCACGCGGAGCCCTGTAGGACAAACCGTTCGCTCCCTACGAGAATTTATAGGTTGGACTTACGATAAATCAGAAACACGAGTTTGAATCGCAAAAGAGGCCTAATCTCCGTTCAAATTTAAGCTGACCGAAATGCGATCGATGTTTTTCTTCATGTTGGATGGTTGGTGGCTTTGCTGACGAGTGATCTATATAAAAATAGTAAACCGTTGTGTAATAATTTGCAGCGTTTTTGTTTATTGGTCGCGTGAGCAAGACTTGCTTAGTTTTCGTGACGATTTTTCAGTTTATGTGCCAAAGCAAAGACATGAAAATGTCAACATCGATCGCATTTCGGTCAGCTATCATTTGAACGGAGATTAGGCATCTTTTGCGATTCACACTCGTGTTTCAACGAAACGTAAACCATCAAATTTTGAGGGGGTGTTACATTTTTTTTTTCTTGGTCGATTCCAAAGGTTCATTATTGAAAATAATAAACCAAAATAGAATAATAATTTTGCCGAACGTCGTGAGCGGCACTTTCCCGGACCGATTTTGATGAAATTTGGGGTATGGGCTCCAATTGGGGTCTAGTTGTACCCCGAGGCTTTTGGTTGATGTCAGTCACTTCTAAGGATTGAAAAATAAGGGCTGACATTTTGAAAACGTCCTAGCTCAAAAAATTTCGATATGATGGTATTATTTTAACACAGAATGTGTTTTTGCGATGACCTACCGAAAATCTCTGTTCAATTTCTCCCTTGCGAGGGAAAAACATTAAATCATGTTTAATGTTTTTCCCTCGCAAGGGAGAAATTAGATTGCCGATCACTCAGCTGATCAGTGACCACTCAGGCGCCTTCAGCATTCTCCATTGACCCTGCTTCTCAAATTTCAGCTTCCTGCGTTCAACAGAAGAGAAAATGGCCTTGGAGCTCACTCAGCTGATCAGTGACCATCTTGGTACAACTAGACCCCAAATGGAGCCGATATAACGTGGTAACTAAGAAATCGGTCCGTGGTAACTAAGAAAAAAAAGCGTTGCAGATTTGCGTGTCGGAATTCACAGAATGACCCCCAGCCCTAAAACATTAAACATGTTAAAAAAATCGTCACGAAAAAGCGACAGAAAAAACCGTTACGCGCCTTTTATAATGATTTTCAAGTGCAACCAAGCCGTTGGTAAGGAAATAGAACTCCCGCAGTGTTCATTGCACAGAAATTGTTCACCATTCGTTGGAAAGCTCTCAATTTATATAGTATTTTTCTTGTAGTTACATATTTATTTATATAACATTTATAGGGTTTTAGACCAAATTAAATGTCTAACAATTATTTATTTTATTATTGCCAAAGACTCCACATTTATTATTGTTGTTTTTTATTTAACGGATGACTAGCATTGCAAAAACACATTCTGTGTTCCTATGATTTCATACAGAGTATGGAAAAAGAAATAAACCGGGGGGTGCAGGGGGGCGGAGCCCCCCGCCGAGGCGCAATGCGCCGAGTTTTCATCTACTTAAAGTAGTTTCGAATTTTTAGAATCGAATGAGACCACCCAGAGCTCCCCATGAGACTTACGATTGTTGGACTTATACGATGAATCAGAATCACGAGAGTGAATCGCGAAAGAGGCCTAATCTCCGTTCAAATGTTAGCTGACCAAAATGCGATCGTTGTGCGTATCTTCTAGTTGTCCTCAGTTTTCCATCCTTAACAACCAGTAATCAAATTTTAATTTCAAAATCAAAATCAAAATTTAATGAAGACACCCACAACTGTTTATGTCTCCGAATTGAGTGTGAAGCGTATTCAAAATAACCTTGATTGTGAAGCAGGAATATGCTTGGTGGCTTGGTTGGTAGTGACAATGGCAAAGCTGTGTTATTTGTAGGCGAGTGATCTATACAGAAAAATAACGAACCTTTGTGTAATAATTTGCAGCATTTTTAATTCAGAATCCACCATAGGTTGTTAGATATTGTTGGAAAACGGTACAAGATAATGTGGCAGGATTTGGACAGTTCAGCAAAACAAAAATGAGTGAAATTCGCCGATTCGATAGTTCTCTGTGTGTAAAAAAATCGATAATTTTATATAGAGTTTTCGATTTAATTATAAATTATACCATATTGAACAATCGCTGTCACACAACCTCAACTGCAACAACATAACAAAACCAGTAACCATGAGAACCAGTAACCAGTAACTGTCAATTGATTTTTTTTTCATTATGGGTTCACAGTTGAATTTTCGGGCAATTTCTGAAATAATTGCATCTAAATCAGACGTTTTGAGGTGATTTCGAATGTACCTACCAAATAACATGACGGCAATTTCCACAAAAATCCCTTTCAACCCTTTGGCCCTATTTCTTGAAATACCCCTTAGACCCCTTCGAGTTCTCTAAAACTAACGAACCCTCTTTTCATTAGGCTGTTATTAAGATTCTACAATGTTCAATAAAGTGTTTTTTCTCTCTCTCTCATTGCTTCGTGGATGTGAGAAGAGCATATTTCAAAAAAAAAAGTTTGTTATTAAGAACATTGTGACTCAAACATGAAATTTTAGCTAATTATCAGCTCTATAGTAAAGTTACGCATCGTTTTATAAAGTTCCAAAACTGAATACATCAAAATTAAATCTTCAAGTTAAATTTTTTGATAAAAATTTGTAGTCCATTGCAACAGATTTTTTTTTTTTTGAAAATTCGCTAATGTGGTTATTCAATTTACTTAGCTTGCTACCTTATAATAAAAGGAGAAATATTATTTCTCTTTCCTTCTTACTTCCTTCTCTCTGGAAGTAGGTAAGAGTGTAATTTCAATGAATTTTAGAATCGGCATAAATACGGAGGGAAAACTGCAAAAAATATTGTCTCCCCGGCGGGGAATCGAACTCCGGTCTCCCGCGTGACAGGCGGGGATACTGACCACTATACTACCGAGGACATGTTTCATGAGGAGAATGGTTCTGATCATGGGTAGAAGTACGTTGAAATGACGTTACAACACTGTTTATCACAAGGTGGTTTGACTTACGGTTGGAAGGGAATGAGCAAACCAGCGTGAAACCTAGGTGCCTACTAGGATGACGGTGATCTGATAAATTACTCGCTTTCCACTTTCTAAATTTAATTTACTATAATCTACATACTATGTAGGCATACCTATTGGATATTATCTAATTTTGTCTTCTAGCGAGACTGACACTCCTGACCAAGAAAAAATTCTGCCAAGTGGGTTTGGCGCATAGCTTCCTCGTATCCTCAACCCGATTGTATAGATGATCCTATGCATTGTAGCCAATCAATATCTAAGTTCCTTGCACTACCTTCAAAGGGGACCATCTTCACGTCAACCAGGACATTTTCTGAAAATTTCATCGAATTCTGGAGTAAAATGTACAAGTTACCGCTCTTAAACTAATTTTACAAACCAGGGCGATGATTTTCATGAGGGACCATCCACACCCCTGACAGAACAATTCCTGAAAATTTCATCGAATTCGGGTGAAAAATGTTGAAGTTATGGTCGTTACAAGGATTCTGTTTGCGCATGCGCATAGTCTACCTACTATCTATCCGGGGATGATGATTTTCATATGGGACCATCTACACGCCGATCCCTGAAAATTTAATCGTTATTGCGATACATTTCCCTAAAAACCGGTCGGTTGTAAGTGAAAATCATTACAAAATCCATCGCTACTTCCGTTCCACGGTTCGTCACGTTTTAGCCCATTTAGGTGATGGCTAAAGCATGTTTGTTACGTAGAAAGGGTATTCATAATTGAGAAAAAAACGATTTCCATCGTAAAAAAATAATAGTGCGAATCAAGTATTTAAATAAAATGGACTGTATGAATTAATCAAACAATAAATTAATAATTGGACTGCCTAAGGAGCTCCTTCACAAGTAAGTAAAATCCCTAGTGTTCCGTTTCTTAAATTTAAATTAAAAAGATCTGACCAGATCGTGGAGGGATGGGAAGTCCAGGGAAAATCGACGAGAAGAGAGGAGAGGAGAGTAGCCGAGAGTCGAATAGAGTTGAGTTGAGTGGAGTAGAGTTAGAGTAGAATAGAGGGGCAACCAATGCCTGCAGATCAGCAGTTCATCCTCTGGATACGGGTAGTGTAGGTAGAAAATTCTTCGAGGAAGACTCCAGTCGGATGAGATACTTTTAGAGAAATGTAGCAAATGGATTAAGATCGGAGGTCTGAATAGTCGCAGAACACAACGAGAGTTTGGTGAAGACTGAAGGATTGAACGACGTAGAGGGGAGTAGGTAGGTACAGGTAGACACAATAGAGAAGAGTTGGGATCAGGGAGCGTTAAGGGGTTCAGAAAAGTAAACAAACGGCTTGTGGAGCGGCAAAAATGTTCCATGCTAATGTTATTCTGGAAACATTAAATGTTTCATTTTTTTATTTTAAATGTTTAATGTTTAAATGTTTAATGCTTAATGTTTTTATTTTAAATGTTCAATGTTCAATGTTTAAATTTTTAAATGTTTTTATTTTAAATGTTTTAATTTTATTTTAAATTAATGTTTTTATATTAAAATTTAATGTTTTTATTTTTTAAATAAAAAAATGAAACATTTAATGTTTAATTTTTTTATTTAAAAAATAAAAAAATGTATCACTATGCACATCAACTATGCAGATTCACTAAATTTTAGTGAATCTGCATAGTTGATGTGCATAGTGATACATTTTTTTATTTTTTAAATCGTGTTTGAAGTCTCCATTAGTTGGTAAACTTTAAAATTCATTTTTCTTGAAATCAACTTTGAGCATAGGGTAGGGTGGGGTAAGGTCCCGCATGGGGGAAGTCCCCGCACAAGGGTTTGCCGCGTTACTGTGCTAGTTATGACTGTGCTAGTTGGAATCGTTGGATGACAGGCCAGTCGCCACGTCGCGAGTTCTGTGTGGAATTCCCTGTGGTGCAGATCCGCGTGTTGGCAGACAAAATGAGGTAAGTTTGTTTTCCTCTACTCTGACGTAATATTTATAATTGTTTACTTCAATGATGCGTTTGCGTAAGCGTTGATATTCGCGACTGTTGTGTAGCACCGAAAAAAGGGGGCTTCTTCCCGTCAAAACCCCGTGACAACGCTCTTGGTAACATAGTTTTTACATGTTTGAGGTCGATTTTAGTCAAAATGGTGAATTGGGGCAAAGCCCCGCACTCTTTGAGGGGCAAGATCCCGCACAGAGTTTTTGTGCGGGGACTTGCCCCTTCGTTTTCATTATTTGGAAAACGGCGATGTTAAATTTAGGTAGGTACTTGGGTATTTAGGTAGGCAGTTAACCATGCACATCATTTACTAATGTGTTAGGAACCACTACCTATTTGAGTGTAACTTGTTTTTTTCTTTTCCCCACTATCTTCTTTTATTTTACAATTCCAGAAACTACAAAAAGAAAACAAGCCCCTGACTGAAGCTGCACTGAATCAGGCTCGATCTCTAATTCGGGAGGGGATCTCGATTCGTCAGGCTGCTAAGGCCATAGGATTCTACGAATCAACTCTTCGTGACAGGTTGAAAAAGGGGAAGGGTAAAAAACCCTCTGCCAAGTGGGTATGGCACATAGCTTCCTCGTATGTATTAGACGATGGCATTGGTGGTAAGTAATAGTTACAAAACGTCAATCTCCAAGTAACTACGACTACACATTATTCATTCTAAAATGAAAAAAAAAATTAATGAAAAATTATTTATTATTCTCCCTATTACGGTTCATTTTTCAAGGTTGAAAAAAAAATCATCAAAATTTACATTTACGTTTTACGTTTCAGACCGTCCTGAACAGTTCCGGTTCCGTATCTGACTTGAGTTATCTGTCCATTTATTGAAACAGGTAGATATTTTAGTCTTAGGTATATATTAGTCTTTCTTCTTTTTTTAGTCTTCTTTCTTTTTAGTCTTTGGAGTTATTGGAATCCTACAGTTTGTTGTGTTTTTTTTTAACGCGATACCTACTTATTTAGTTACCAAAAAACAATGTGTTAATCTTAGGGAGAAAAACAATCAGAAAAATGTATTTTTCTGGACGATAATTTTACTTTTTTCTCTCGTATCAAAGTTTTAATTGTGTTCCATTTAATTCAATGTTTTGTGATTTTTCTAATATTCTACAATTGTACGTTTCATTGTGCATTGAAGATGTGTAGGCAATTTATTACCAGCAAATGCTATTTGACTGTGATCCTTTGTAAATTGTTTAAAAAAATGAGTTACTTAGTGTTATTAAGGCATGTAACTTCAAAAAAGTTTTCATCTTGTAAAAAATGTGATGTTTTGACTGAATAGATGAGCATATTTGAATAAATATATTGGCTTTCTGTCTGAAATTAATGCCTTTCCCCAGAATGGGGCAAACCCCCGCACTGCTGGGATTTGCCCCATGACTGCGGGGACTTACCCCTTCCTGTGGGGCAAAGCCCCGTAGACACAAATTTTTAAAAAACGTTCAGTTCTTCTATAATACTGATGACATAGTGATGAAAATTGTCAGGCATTATAGCCAAGGTCCCAAACTAGTATCCCAATGAGTTGGTTGAGGGATATTGACCCTAGTAGGTGTTTAAAAATGGAAATCATTCGAAAGTGCGGGGACTTACCCCACCCTACCCTAAGGACGGGGTTCTTCCACTGGCCTCTTCACTTAGGATCTAGAGAAAAGCCAATTTAGACGGTTATTAGGTGTTTAAATTGTGAACACAATCAGAAGTCATGACATTAATATTTATTCTTTCCGGCGACACCTACTCGTACTCTTAATGATTTGATTGATCCCAATTTTCATTCAGTTGTGATGGATTGACATCTGAATGATAATTAGTGAAACCTTGACTGCATGGGCTCGTTTTCTGTCTGTTCGAAACCTGCCTAGTGGGAGACTCCCTGTTTGGTAGGCTCTTCTCGTCGGATACTCGCCTGCTTGTTTGGTAAAAAGATCCAGACGGGCTGAGATGTGAGACATGGAGTTTCTCGGAACGGAGCCGAGACTGAGGTAATGGGAGATCTGAGCCCTTTTGACCAGAGGGGCAGAGGAGAAAGACGAAGAAGAAGAACAGAGGGGAAGAAGCACCTAATCATAGTGTTCGAGGGAAACCGGCCTGGCTCGTGCTCCTCAATGACAACTTGATCCATCGCACCGATCACCGATCCCCGTCCCAATCTTTATCGATAATAGTCATTTTTGATGGAGCTCGACCTTTGCATTCCTCCTTGGCCTGACTCCGAGGCCTTTTGTTCCCCTCTCACCTCCTCGAAAACCCGAAAACTCGGACCGAGAAACCGTGAAGGATGGATTGGACGGCGATAAAACACCACCGCACACAAAGGTACATTTTAGATGAATAGGTGACATTGCATGCATCGAGGATTATTGCAACATAACGCTCACATACTTGGAAGTGTTTGCGATCCCTCGAAAAATCTCTCCTGTGCAGACCAGTTTTCCCGCAATCAGCTGGGTAGAAAAGTCTGCCGAGTGGGTGTAGCACATAGCTTCCTCGTATCTATACCCGATTGTGTAGATGATCCGATGCATAGTAGTTAATCTCAAAACATCAATCTCTAAGTACCTTCCACTACCCTCATAGGGGACCATCTACACGCTAATCTGAACAATCCTGAGAAATTTCGTCGAAATCGGATGGAATACGTAGAAGTTATGGCTGTTACACGGAATTCACGTTTACGGCAGAAACTACCATTAGTCTGGGGGAGATGATTTTCACAGGGGACCATCAACAACCGAATTCGCTAATTCCCTGAAAATGTCATCGAAATCGGATGAGAAATGTAGAAGTTATGGCTGTTACAAGGAATTCGCGTTTGCGCATGAGCAGCAACTACTATTCGTCTGGGGATGATGATTTTCATAGGGGACCATCTACACGCCAATCTGAACAATCCTAGAAGATTTCATCAAATTCGGATGAAAAATGCGTTATGGCTGTTACAAGGATTTTTCGTTTGAGCATGCGCAGAGGCTACGGTCAATTTTGAGGCCTTGATTTTCTTAGGGGACCGTCTACAATCTAATCCGCAAAATTCCTGAAAATTTCATCTAAATCGGATGAAAAATGTAGAAGTTATGGCTGTTACTAGGAATTCGCGTTTGCGCATGCGCAGCAACTACTATTCATCTGGGGATGAGATTTTCATAGGGGACCATCTACACGCCAATCTGAACAATCCTAGAAGATTTCATCAAATTCGGATGGCTTCGGTCAATTTTGAGGCCTTGATTTTCATAGGGGACCGTCTACAATGTAATCCGCATAATTCCTGAAAATTTCATCTAAATCGGATGAGAAATGTAGAAGTTATGGCTGTTACTAGGAATTCGCGTTTGCGCATGCGCAGCAACTACTATTCGTCTGGGGATGAGATTTTCATAGGGGACCATCTACACGCCAATCTGAACAATCCTAGAAGATTTCATCAAATTCGGATGGCTTCGGTCAATTTTGAGGCCTTGATTTTCATAGGGGACCGTCTACAATCTAATCCGCATAATTCCTGAAAATTCATCGAAATCGGATAGAAAATGAGGAAGTTATGGCTGTGGCAAGGATTTCATGACAGACAGACAGTCACGGAACACGAGTGGAAACTTCGATTTTGGAGAAATTTTTTTTTTTTTTTCAACCTTGAAAAGTGAAAACAAAGCTACCTTGGTTGACTCGGAAGCAAAACCTGAAAAATGACAGGTCCTTCCAGATTGGTACGAATACCTTTTAAGTCTGTGTTCCGCCATTGAGGAAGGTCCTCGCTGGATTCGGAAAAAGTAAGTATTATTCAGTGTTAAACTACTAGTCATGTATCTTTATTAAATTTCTAAAGACTATTTTACCAAATCTATGGAGCCATGTGTCAGAACGAACGAGAAAATTCATAGAATTTATTTATTTTTTTTCCAGACTTGGAAGGAATTCCATTCCATGGTGATTTTCGCATTGGAAAATGTGGCAGACTTACTAACTTTACCTACGCACTTTTCTCATACTTGTTTGAAAAGAACAAAGACCATTAAGTATTTTTTTCTGAATTATTAACATTATTATTTAAAAAATTGTTCTCTGTCTCATTTGAAACTGATGTTTCCTAGCTCGTACCTAGATAACTTGTTGAAGACTCCAGAAAGTCACTTACCTAAAGACTTTTTCCCCTAATTCTCAAAAATAGAAATGCATTAACTTGAAATACCCTGTGACACGATTCATTTGATTTGGTTATTGCTTCTTTGCTTTTAAAAAATTGTAAAGGTGTAGCGAGTTATGTGATCACTTAGCGAGTTATGTTATCAACCAAGTTTTGGTCCCCAAAATAACAATAAAGATTGAAACATTTTATAGAAAAAGTATTGAAAATTAATAAAAAATAAGTTTGACTGAGCAGTTTTTAGTTTCAACCCCATTACCTAGTCCTACAAAAATCTAAAAAACGTCTGCCAAGTGGGTGTGGCACATAGCTTCCTCGTATCCATAACCCGATTATATAGATGATCCGCTGCATAGTAGTTAATCTCAAAACACCAATCTCTAAGTACCTTTCACTACCCTCATAGGGGACCATCTACACGCTAATCTGGTCAATCCTAGAAAATTTCATCGAATTCGGATGAAAAATGTAAATGTTATGGCTGTTACAAGGATTTTACTTATGCGCATGCGCAGAGGCTTCTGTAAATTTTAAGGCCTTAATTTTCATTGGGGACCGTTTACAACCTAATCCGCTTTATCCCTAAACATTTCATCGAAATCGGGTAGAAAATGTGGAAGTTATGGCCGTTACAGGGAAATTCACGTTTGCGCATGCGCAGTGGCTACTGTCATTCTGAAGGTGGTGATTTTCATAGAGGACATCTAAATACTAATCTGTAACATCCCTGAAAATTTCATTGAAATCGGACGGAAAATGTGGAAGTTATGGCCGTTACAAGGAAATTCACGTTTGCGCATGCGCAGTAGCTACTATCAGTCGGAAGGTGATGATTTTCATAGGCGATCATCTAAATACTAATCTGTAACATCCCTGAAAATTTCATTGAAATCGGATGGAAAATGTAGATGTTATGGCCGTTACAAGGAATTCACGTTTGCGCATGCGCAATCGCTTCTATCTGTCCGGGGATGATGATTTTCATAGGGGACCGTCTACACACCAACCTGCACAAACCCTGAAAATTTCATAGAAATCGGACTATAACTTCGTATAGTCATGCGCGTTACAAGGAATTCATGACAGACAGACAGACACACAGACAGACACACAGACACGGAACCAAAATTGTTCAGAAAGGTCTAAAACGCAAAACGCGAGTGAAAATTTTGATTTTGGAGAACTTTTTTTGTCCTTGAAAAGTGAAAACAAAGCTTCCGCTACCTTGGTAGACTCGGAAGCAAAAAACCTACCCAAAAAAGTCTGCTGTAGGGTATGAGGAAAAACTCGTATGTCTTAAATCCGGCCTCATAGTAATTATCTATATTCAAGCTGTTTAAGCCATTGATTCCTTCAATCGATCAATACTGAGTCGCATGATGGTAGATCGCTCGCCTCTAACTCATTTGGATCATTTTTATGGAGTTTTATCTGTCTCCAGAAAAGTTGACCACTTCGGACTTACGAGGTTTTTAAGGTATTTGAGCTTCAGCTGAAATACACTGCAAATTATTATTCTTCTGTAAAGGTCACCCGTCTGTGAAGAACAAGGTACCGAACATATTATTGCGCAGGGTTAACAGTCAAGTATGTTTTGATTTTTGATAGAAAGTTCCTACCAGCTAAACATCGTTACTGTCACAATAGATCAAACTTATGGTCTAAGTGACTAAGGGCTTGCCCCGTCCCAATAAAGGAAAAAAACATCGTTACCCCAAAAGTTGTGAGTGCCCTCAATTGATTTGATTCTTGGCGAGGAAGCACAATTGAGTGACTTGAAATTGTATATTCAAATAATCAAACAAAAAATTTTGCATTTGATCAGCTGAAATGTAGCTCACATCCGTCAGCGAACGTTCATCTGCAATTCACACTCGTGTTTCTGACTACATACTCGTCCAAAACAGAGTGACTAAGACATCTTTAAACTACCTTCTAAGGACCAGTGGTGTTGGTGGTAGGAGATACCGACACGATTTTCATATAAATCTACTCTACCTCAACTTTTCGGGACTATTTAGGGTTAGGTTTCATTTTGATTTTGTACGGTATTGATATTTTAGAATCTTCCGAACTGAAATCAAGAAGAATGAATTCTAAAGGTCGAAAGGTGATTGACCATGAAAGTGTAGAGGGCTAGGAATGGGACCTCTTCTCCTAGGCATCATCTTCTCTACCTTACATAGGAGTAAGTAAAAAGTACAAGCCTACAAATGGTACTCTTGATCTCCTTGCCGATGTGCTCTGAAGATTTGCCGACCTTCCTCGAGAATCCGAAGGCACTGACATCTTCCGAGACCGGCTCCGACAAATAAGGAACCTCGACTCGACGAATCCAACGTTCCCCGTGACTATCCTTGGAGACACTTAACATTTGCACTCCCCAGCAGTAGAGTTCATGGAATTGACGGAGCTTCAAGACCTTTTCAAGACGTCCTCTGCCTGTTCGAACATTCAATCAAAGCGACAGAAACCGCAAAAACCTTCAACGTCTCCAGACCATCATCTCCACCATATTCTCATGGTAATTCATCAAAATTGTATTCCATTTAGTCGGCCCCGACTTTACGAGGGACTGCATAATGTGCCTTTCCAGTTTTTATATAGAAGAGAAGATTGCTTTGCTTGTTGCTCTTTCGAAATGGCTTGGGAGAAAACAATTACGAGTAATGTAAAATTCTATGGTCCATAAAACCTGAGGTTTCCTCTCTCTGCTTCATTTCTTCTGAGAGGACTGAAAAGCAGGCTCGCCCAGAGTCTTGCATGTCCAGATTTACTTCTATTTCACAGTTCTCCAACTTTCACAAAACTCGAGCCTGTCTGTCATTCTGCTGGAGATGAACCCCGCTGGAGACACCCACATCCAAGTTTCTTCGAGTAATAATAGAGATAATTGAGTAAATATATGTATAACCCTATTTAACCAGCGTGGTTGGTGGTGAAGAACCAGGTGTAAAATTCCAGAGCCATAAAATCCCGCCTCGACCTCACCCACCCAAACAAGATTTAATGGCGCCCCAAGGGCGTCATTCATTCCCCGATGAAATATGCAACTGCGTTTAGGTGGTCCTTTTTTGTTCATAAACAATCCGATCGAAGGGAAGATCGTTATGTTGTGAATGGTGCACAAATAAACCTAAAGAATTGCTTATTATTCATACGCACGATATACATACTTATGGCTTTCGGCTTTGTCATGTCTCTAAAATCAGAGTACGAATTGACAATTGTACAAATAGATAGATAATTGTAATAGCATGGGCAGAGTTGAATGTACAAAGATTTTTTTCATCAGAATTTCGTAAAACAGTTTATATTTCGCATCTTATCAACAACATTTTGAGTTGATTGATCCAGTTGAAACATGTTCCTCTAAATTTCATGACGAAATAGCTGCAGTATCGCTATTCTTAAAGGGGGTATAAACCCGAAGACTGCAGCATATCGTTATATTTGTTGACTTGCACTGGGAGCTCAGCTGCAACCTCGGCCTCCTCGCAAGCAATACAGAAGATCCTTAGAAGTGCTGGGCCCAGATTAGGGTGAAAGGAACTGGCTGACAAAAGGATTCCCACAAAGCTCAGCCAGGTCCACCATAGCCAGTGCACACTTCCAAACGACAGATGACAGCCGCCGTGACATGTCGTACCAAGGAAAGATAGTGGTTGCAGAGCAGGGAAAGGATGGGAATGGATGCCGCTTCTGCCGATCACTAATTCTTCACTACCGCCTGCTGATTTTTTTAAATCCTTGATCCGGTAAACCCTTGACCAAGGCCGTTTATTCAGCGTGCCCCAATTGCTTACTAAATGCGGTTACTACATTATTACTACACTAAATGATCAATAGAATAAAGTAATTAGTTAATAAAATTTAAATAATCAAAATCATAAACTTGAAGTTTGAACACCTAATCAAATCAAATCAAAATCCATAGTATTAACAAAAACACAAAATTCGTTCAAAAATGTCTCTGTCAAAACACTGAATGACACAGGCCACTGACCGCCCTCTAAAACATGAAACCACCTTCCCGATGAGGCTAGCTCGTGACGACTCAAAAACAGGACAATCAAACCCCAAGTGATCCCACGTCTGCTGAACTGGTGCGCCATATCCACAGTTGGGAGAATCGATCAAGCCAAATCGATACAGGTTGGCCGCATTTCGACCGTGTCCACACATGACTTGTGTCAACTTGAATGAAATGCCTCAGGAAGCCCTCAATCTTTTTCTTACATCAGGGAAAAATCGACGATTATGAGCACCATTGCCAGTTGACCTCCGCTGCTGCTCCCACATTGGCATGGCCTGTCAGTGACTAATTCTTTCACAGCAGGATTTTGGGACCAAGAAAAAGTCAACTGGGGAGTTCTCGTCCCTTGCAGCCTCCTTTGCCAGTGCGTCTGCAGCCTCATTGCCCGCCACCCCCTGATGCCCCTGCACCCAATTCAGTAAGAAATTCCATCCTTCTGCACGCAATCTCCCAGCTAGTCTTCTTATTATTTCCACTATGCTGCCATGTAGTTTGCCACCTCGAACCATATCCAGAGATACTTGACTGTCTGTATAAACAACGGCAGATCTTTGGTCTGAAGGAACTGAGCCCCTGAAAAGCCAAGTGGCATAAGTCATGGAAATCTGTTTTTGAGATAAAGCATTTGTTGCGTCCAGCTTACTGAAAAACTCCTAAATTTATGTTGCCCATCGAACTTGTGATGCCTTCTCTTGGGCTATTCTCGAAGCGCTAGACTTATGCCACTAGGCCAATAAACGAAACTGAATGTTCTTATTACGTTTCTGCACTTACTCCGTTTCATCCGAAATTTGACTTATGCCACTTGGCTTTTCAGGGGCTCAACTGACGTCTGATTCATCCATTCAAGTGCTTCACAGATTGCCAACAGTTCAGCCTGATTATTGCTGCAGTATCCAGCCAGGCGAAACTTCTCCAACGCCAGCAACTCTTTATTGGACATCCGGTGCACCAAAAATGCACACCCAACGCAGTCATCCGTTCGGCTTCCATCTGTGTATATTCCAAAACTGGGATTATCCACTTCGTTATCGACCATCACTGCAGCCTCGGATGGATGGACCCAATGGTGTGGTGGCAGTCCTCCGTCAATTTGAAACGCCCGCTGATTTGCATTCCCAGTCACACATCACAGTCAAGAGCGTGTCCGAATAGCTAATTTCAGCAGCCAAAGCATCAACATCTGGCACATTTGATGAATTACACAACCACAAATAGACTGGTTCAAATCTACCTATTTAGAAATCAGTTCCATACTTCCTGTAGTAGGTAAGTAATTTTGTCTTGTACTTACCATCCAAACAGCATGTTATTTTTGCAACAGACCCCAAAGGTACGAGTGACGAGCCGGTTATTAATAATACGGGCAGATATGGGCTGGAGGACAATAGCCTTGCTAAGACAATGAAGGAAGGTGTCAAAACCAAAACAGTAGCCGAGAAGAAACGAGACGACCGCATTAGTATTTCACAAGTAGTGCTGAGCACCCCTCAGAGAATATCAAGTCTTGCCCACTCAAAGACAACGTGGTTGGTCTTGGACTAAGTTATCTGACTCCACTTTTCAATTGTACTTCACAGACTCATTAGTTACCATTCATTTGGTATTAGATAGACATTGACACTATTTTTCCGTATATATTATGTATTACAGCCACTGTAGTCACGGTATTAGATGATCATAGCGCCCCAAAAGGTGTCTGAGTGCATTATTTTGTTGAACAACAAAAAGAAAACCATGACTTAGCAAACTTGAACAATTCACCAAGAGGCATGTCTAAGGAATTGTTTAATGAGGTCTTGGTTTGGAGGGATTTACAGGGTACCTTAGTGACCAGATCTCTGCACCCCCAACGCAGGACATTTATAAGAGAATGAAATAAATATTTATTCCTTAAAAAGTATTGATCTGCAATATAATCACTTATACAGTCTTATTGGAATGTACTCCATAACCATAGGAGAAAGTCCTGTGCGGCTGGAGGAATCGTATCTATGCTAATCTCCATTATAATAACCTACATACTTGACACTGTTCGGACTTGCCCATTTTGTTGAGATTAAATCTCAAAGTGCAGCAGGCCTGTTGGGCTTTTGCTAACCTCTGCCATGGAGTATTGCGCCAATGTGTAGAAGTGGAAATATTTTGTTATCCACTACTCCAGGACCTTTAGAGTGATGCTGAAGTTCAGAGCCATAAGAATGGGACTCCAATCCATATTAGGCAAATCGATCTTCACAGGCAGGAACTCAGAGCAAAGTCACCAATACCAGGTTAGCCCCCCCCCCCTCCCCCTATATTACAAGTAGAAAATAATCAAGGAAACTCAGGATAGAAATGAAAGGCGATGATTACTACTTAACTTTAATTATTTAAAATAATTATAATTTTATCGTGTTTAAAAAATGTACACAACACTAACGGTCGGTCTCACTTTCAATGCCTCCCAGTGATACCAAAAAGGATGTGTGTACCATTTTTCAGTGCTCCGGTTAGCTGACAAAAATAAGTTACCTCTATCGCTATCACAGCTCATCTGTTCTCCCGAACTTCCTCCTAATCACTTCAGTGGTGAAGAAAAGATTGTACTGCTGTGTTTTCGGTGAACAGGAGAATGGGTAGCTTAATTGATGAAATACTCAGGCGTTCTGACACCCGTGACTTACCTACTCCAAATCAATTCCAATGGTCTTCAAGAATATTTACCATTTTAGGGTGAACCAAGTAAAGCACTACCACTGATACAGCTGATCTCACTATTGTTATTATGGCTCTCTCAAAATCCCTTCCAGAGGTTCCCAAGAGACTGTTACAATTTTTATTGCTCTAGTAATATGGACAGAAGAAACGTGTATCTTATACAGCTAATTCCTCTGACTTCCCTGCTTTCATCTACTAAAAGGGATACTCAAGAGGCTATAATACTAAGTTTTCGTGTTCTAATAAGATGAATAGAAGATAAATTAGCTTAATTGCCCTCACAGCTGACTTACTTTCAATCATTTCCAGTCTGTGTACCAATTTTCAGTGCTCTAGGATGGTGAACAGGAAGAAAGTCTTCTTTATCGCTCACAATGCTGATCTGACACCTGTGACTTACTTCCAATCAATTCCAATGGTCTTCAAGAACATTTACCATTTTAGGGTGAACCAAGTAAAGCTCTACCACTGATACAGCTGATCTCACAATTGTTATTATGGCTCTCTCAAAATCACTTCCAGAGGTTCCCAAGAGACTGTTACCATTTTCATTGCTCTAGTAGAATGAAAATGAATGAAAGAAAGTTTATTCCAAAAAACACAAATAAAGAAATTTAAAAAAAATATCATAACTGTAAATTAGTACGGCAACACAGAGGAAAAATTATAGTATATAAATGCAATGGAATATACCCCAGGAACCATAGGGTACGACCCTGTGCGGTTCGGGGGAGTTGAGGTAAACAAGAAATATTACCTATTAAACTATTTTTACAAAAACGACCCAAAAGAGATCAGATGAAGAATAAAAGGATACAAAAATTAGAATAAATTTCTATGAACCCATGTTACAATTCCAAACGAATATGGATAGAATAAAATCATCATATAGGTAAAAATAAACACCATAGATACAAAAACGCTGCAAATTATTACACAATGGTTTATTATTTTTCTATATAGATCACTCGTCTACAAAATCACCAACCATCCAATATGAAGAAAAAAAAATCAAAATCACCAACTATTGATTACATTTCGATCAGCTCTAATTTGAACGGAGATTAGGCCTCTTTTGCGATTCACACTCGTGTTTTGATTTATACCTATATATATATATATTTCAATATAAACCCTTAAATTTTCGTAGGAAGCGAACGGTTTGTCCTACAGAGCTCCGCGTGGTCTCAAAAAATTCTAAAAATTCTATACAATCTTAAATTGAAGGAAAAACCATACCTTTATATCGTTTTTTTTTTGAGTTAGGGCGTTTTCAAAATTTCAAAATTGATTTTGGAACCCTTAGAAGTGACCTACATCAACCAAAAGCTTCGGGGCACAACTAGACCCCAAATGGAGCCTACATACCAAGATTCATCAAAATCGGTCAATGCTAAGTGGCAAAAGTGCCGCGTACGGCGTACAGCGGACGGACGGCCAAATTTTTATTCGATTTTTGGATTCTAGGTACGTACCTTGAAACGTAAACCATCAAATTTTGAGGGGGTGTTAAAATTTAGGTTTATTATTTTCAATAATGAACCTTTGGAATCGACCAAGAAAAACAAATTAGGTGTTTCTTAGGTGTTTCTTTAGGTGTTTCTGTTAATATTTGTTGTAATACTTATTGTACATCAGTATATATATATTATTCAGTAATTTGTTTTGTATATTGGGCTTTCACGCCCGTTCAATGAATAAAATAAAATAAAATAAAATAAAATAAAATAAATAAAACACGAGTGTGAATCGCAAAAGAGGCCTAATCTCCGTTCAAAATAGAGCTGACCGAAATGCAATCGATGGTTGGTGATTTTGATTTTTTTTTTTTTTTTTAATTTATTTATTTATTATTATTATTATTATTTTTTTTTTGATTTTTTTTTTCTTCTTTTCATATTGGATGGTTGGTGATTTTGTAGACGAGTGATCTATATAGAAAATAATAAACCATTGTGTAATAATTTGCAGCGTTTTTTTTTTTTTCTTGGTCGATTCCAAAGGTTCATTATTGAAAATAATAAACCAAAAGCAGACAAAATCATGACACATAAACACTAGTCAGTAAATGGACAGAAGAAACGTTTATCTCTCACACAGCTAATTCCTCTGACTTCCCTGCTTTCACTTACTTAGAGGGATACTCAAGAGGCTATAATACTAAGTTTCCGTGTTCTAATAGGATGAACAGAAGAGAAATTAGCTTAATAGCCCTCACAGCTGATCTGAGATCCCTGACTAACTTCCATTCAGTTTCAATAGTCTTCAAGAGGCTATGTTCAGCTTTCCAGGATCCACAGGACACCACCAGGGCTCTTCACCATTCACACACCTATTGACTCTCTCAAAATAACTTCTAGAGGTTCCCAAGAGGATGTTTTCTAATTTTTATTGCTCTTGTAGAATAGACAGAAAAAGAGTTTACTTTATCTCTCATACAGCTACTTCTGACTTCCGCTTCTTTCGCCTACTAAAAGAGGCTATAATAGTAAGTTTCCGTGTTCTAATTAGATGAACAGAAGATAAATTAGCTTAATCGCCCTCACAGCTGATCTGAGGACTCTTAATTGCTTCCATTCAGTTTCAAAGGTCTTCAAGAGGCCATGTCCAGCTTTCCAGGATCCACAGGACACCACCAGAGCTCTTCACCATTCACTCACCTATGAACACAATCACCTTCAATGGTTCTCAAGAGACTGTTACCAATTTTTAGTGCTTCAGTATAATGAACAGAACAAATCCCTTCTTTATCGCTTATACAGCTAATCTTACAACACCTTCTGACTTACTTCCATTCAGTTTCAGTGGTCTTCAAGAGGCTATGTTCAGCTTTCTAGAATCCACAGGACACCACCAGAGCTCTCCACCATTCACACACGTATTGACTCTCTCACAATAACTTTAAATTTCAGTATTCAATTTTCAATCAATTTTCATTGTTCTGGAAGGATGAACAAAATAAAGTTTACTTCCCCACTCACATATCTGATGTAACAAATACGATTCTCTCATAATCACTTCCATGTGTCTCCTAAAGGCTGAGTCTCCAAGACGCGGGGATGGACGAGAAACGGCTCCCAGTAAAAATATTTCGTGCCATCATTCGAAGCGATTGTGATAAATGTTGGACAGAGGCTAAACTGTCGGCGAGCTACTACCTATACTGCCTCTCCGAGACTCTTTTCCACAAGTTGTACCTCCCAACAAATATCCTCGATCTATCAAACGGCAAGTCTTCTTTTTACCTGCGAGGTAAATTAATTTTCCCTTCCTCTCGCTTCGTCTCTCTCACCTGGAGGAGTCGAGCAGGGCAGCTCGAGGAAGTCCCTTCTTTTCGGGTGTCCCGTTAGACCCTTTACTTGCACCACGAGACGGTTACGTCCCTGTACCGTCGGTAACCCACATCTTCTTGTTTGCGCCTCAACTCTGGAAAGTCTCCACAACAGCTTCTTTATCTGAAACCCTTTAAATTAAAATTTATCTATCTATTTCTGTGTTAAGTGACTAGTAAAGGGGAAACAAATGAGTGGATGGCAGCCATTCAGACTATCAATATTTCTCCTGAGCTCCTGCGCTGTACATCAGCAGTTATAAAGTAAAATACATTTCTTCGGAACAAAACTGAGGCCACTTTTTCGTGTTCATAACATAATTTCATGTAACTTGCATTCATTTACCATAAATCATTATTTCTTCACTATGTATAACAAGTTCCAATTAAAACATCAAAACATTCATCTCATTTTGGTTTATTATTTTCAATAATGAACCTTTGGAATCGACCAAGAAAAAAAAACGTCTGCCAAGTGGGTGTGGCACATAGCTTCCTCGTATCCATAACCCGATTATATAGATGATCCGATGCATAGTAGTTAATCTGAAAACACCAATCTCTAAGTACCTTTCACTACCCTCATCTACACGCTAATCTGGACAATCCTAGAAAATTTCATCAAATTCGGACGAAAAATGTAAGTGCGGTGTAGTGATTGGAATCAAAAAATTTCATAGCCAGACTGGGAATCGAACCTGGAATTCCTAGGTGTGAGTCCAGTACTTTGCTTACTGATCTACAGAGGGGGTTTGTAGATTAGCTTTGCGATCCTCACCTCAGACACAACTGTTACGGCTGTTACAAGTATTTTACGATTGCGCATGCGCAGAGGCTACTGTAAATTTTAAGGCCTTGATTTTCATTGGGGACCATCTACAACCTAATCCGTGTAATCCCTGAAAATGTCATCGATATCGGGTAGAAATTGTGGAAGTTATGGCTGTTACAAGCAATTCACGTTCGCGCATGCGCATCGGCTACTATCAGTCCGGGGGTGATGATTTTCATAGGGGACCATCTAAACACTAATCTGTAACATCCCTGAAAATTTCATTGAAATCGGATGAAAAATATGGAAGTTACGGCCGTTACAAGAAAATTAACGTTTGCGCATGCGCAGTGACTAATATCAGTCCGAAGGTGATGATTTTCATAGGGGACCATCTAATCACTAATCTGTAACATCCCTGAAAATTTCATTGAAATCGGATGGAAAATATGGAAGTTATGGCTGTTACAAGGAATTCACGTTTGCGCATGCGCAGTCGCTTCTATCAGTCCGAGGATGATGATTTTCATAGGGGACCGTCTACACACCAACCCGCACAATCCCTGAAAATTTCATCGAAATCGGACAATAACTTCGTATAGTTATGCGCGTTACAAGGAAATCATGACAGACACACAGACACACAGACAGACAGACACACAGACAGACAGACACGGAACCAAAATTGTTCAGAAAGGTCTAAAACGCAAAACGCGAGTGAAAATTTTGATTTTGGAGAACTTTTTTTTTTCGTCCTTGAAAAGTGAAAACAAAGCTTCCGCTACCTTGGTAGACTCGGAAGCAAAAATTATAACACCCCCTCAAAATTTGATGGTTTACGTTTCAAGGTACGTAGAATCCAAAAATCGAATAAAAATTTGGCCGTCCGTACGCCGTACGCGGCACTTTTGCCACTTAGCATTGACCGATTTTGATGAAATTTGGTATGTAGGCTCCTTCTGGGGTCTAGTTGTGCCCCGATGATTTTGGTTGAGGTAGGTCACTTCTAAGGGTTCCAAAATCAATTTTGAAATGTTGAAAACGCCCTAACTCAAAAAATTTTGATATAAAGGTATTGTTTTTCCTTCAATTTAAGATTCTATAGAATTTTTTGAGACCACCCGGAGCTCTGTAGGACAAACCGTTCGCTCACTACGAGAATTTAAAGTTTGGACGTACGATAAATCAGAAACACGATTGTGAATCGCAAAAGAGGCCTTATCCCCGTTCAAATTTCAGCTGACCGAAATGTGATCGATGTTTTTCTTCATGTTGGATGGTTGGTGGCTTTGCAGACGAGTGATCTATTTAGAAAAATAAAAAATAATAAACCATTGTGTAATAATTTGCAGCGTTTTTGGGTTCTGGAACTGTTTGAACAATATTGGTTCCAAAACCATTAGGAAATAATGGGATTAGTTATTCAGAAAATCACATAAATGACGAGTCTCATCGGCCACAATACTGCCGTGTGAAGAAAGAACGACTCAACACAAAATTTTCGAAATCCCAGAAATCAGCTTCGAAGTTTTTCTGGAAAACTCGCCATAAATTCACTCCAAATCACTCCCGTGACCCCATTTTTTCCAGACCTCATAATATTATATTGTTCAAGTCAATCGACTGGTACAATTATTCCTCCTTACACACATACCTCCAATCGATTCGTGTCATTTGAGTCAAATATCAACAACCATACGAGACGCATCAACCCGATCTTGAAGCCAACAATGTGGAGGAAAAACAACTCAACGGCGTTTTCAGCGAGTTGAGTCTTTTTTGGTTTATTATTTTCAATAATAAACCTTTGGAATCGACCAAGAAAAAAAATTTTAATACCCCTTCAAAATTTGATGGTTTACGTTTCAAGGTACGTAGAATCCAAAAATCGAATAAAAATTTGGCCGTCCGTCCGCCGTACGCCGTACGCGGCACTTTTGCCACTTAGCATTGACCGATTTTGATGAAATTTGGTATGTAGGCTCCATTTGGGGTCTAGTTGTGCCCCGAAGCTTTTGGTTGATGTAGGTCACTTCTAAGGGTTCCAAAATCAATTTTGAAATTTTGAAAACGCCCTAACTCAAAAAATTTTGATATAAAGGTATTGTTTTTCCTTCAATTTAGGATTCTATAGAATTTTTAAAATTTTTTGAGACCACGCGGAGCTCTGTAGGACAAACCGTTCGCTCCCTACGAAAATTTAAGGGTTTAAATTGAAATATATATATATATAAATCAAAACACGAGTGTGAATCGCAAAAGAGGCCTAATCTCCGTTCAAATTAGAGCTGACCGAAATGCGATCGATGGTTGGTGATTTGGATTTTTTTCGATTTTTTTTTTGATTCTTTTTTTTTATATTTTTTTTTATATTGGATGGATGGTGATTTTGTAGACGAGTGATCTATATAGAAAATAATAAACCATTGTTTAATAATTTGCAGCGTTTTCTTCACAAATAAATAGCAAATCTAGCTAGTTAGGGCGTTTTAATCGAGAGTTGAGATGTTTTTCCTAAAAAGCATGGAGTTGAGACGTTTTTGCTTAAAAATATTCAATTTTCAAATTATACCCCTAACGATTTCAACCCCTTCCGGGGTGAATTTCGAAATTTTGACTCGTTCATCGGAAAGGTGGGGGAGGGGGGGAATTAGAGGGGATACGTAAAAACCCCATTTTCGACCATTTTCGAGTTGAGTCGTTCTTCCTTCCCACGGCAGAATACTTTGGTGACTCAGGTCTCATAACCACAATACTTTTGGTTACTCAAATTTGTTTTAAAGTCGTCCAAATTTTGTTTCCATGCCCACCAAAGTAGCGGAAACGTTGTTTTCACTTTTAAAGGCAAAAAAAAAATTCCTCTTGCGTTTTACGTTTTACATTCCTCGACATTTTAGCATGGAACATGCTTCAGCCACCACCTAACTGGGCAAAAACGTGACGAAACCGTGGGACAAAAGTAGCGCGGGATCTTGTAATGATTTTCACTTACAACCGACCCGTTTCTAGGGAAATGTATAGCCGTTAGTTTTCATCCCCTAAGCCCTCAATTGATGGGTAAATTATATACTGTCAAAACAGCTGTAAATATGGACGAAGCTGAGACATACCTCTGATTTAAAAGAACTGTAAACAACATTAGCGGTAAAAACTAACATCGATTTAGTGGTTTATAAATATTGATGTTGGTTGGCTTGGTTTTTACGAATGTAATCAAATGATCTCGAAACCTAGGCTTTTAGTTGCGATGTATTCTTCGACTTGAAACTCCTTTCTGATTTGAAGTAGGTAATCCGTATAATTAAGTATGTTTACAATAATTGTAACGAACAATTATTGAAGTTAAACGAATAAACAATAGGAAATGTTTTAATTTTTCTGTCGAAGTTATGTCACCTACACGTTCATGCATGGTAAGAACCAACTTCGATTTAGCAGATTTTTATTTATGTATGTAGTTGGCTGGCATCGTTTTGACATTTTCATGTCTTTGCTTTGGCACATAAACTGAAAAATCGTCACGAAAACTAAGCAAGTCTTGCTCACGCGACAAATAAATAAATAAAATAGGCTCACTGTGTTGCGTAGAGAACAATCAACTGTTTTCTTATTTTGATGCTTGGGTACATGAACTAACAACCTTACTTCACTACCTTGTTGTGTAGTGGTTGACATGAAAATGTCCCAATGTGTTGCAGACTCGTATGCAAGCATTTAAAATTTTAATCTTTTAAAAATATGTTGTTCAAACGTAACAATAGTGTTATACTGTAAGTAACACAGGAATAGAGGAATTTTCTTTACCAAAGAGTAATCAAAGGATCTAGTAACCTAGGCTTCTAGTTGCGATGAGTTCTTCAACGTTATCGATGTTTTCGATTTCTTAATAATAACAATACTTTTGGGACATCAAGAGGTGAATGAAATGTCGTGCAATTTGAAAAGCAGGCCCATAAAGAGATAAATTAAAACAGCAGACAACAAATTCCTAGTTAAAGGAAACATCAAACTAACAAAACACGGCTAAAGCATGTTCCATGTTTCTTGAATTTTAGCCGAAGGCTCTAAGCAGTAACCATCCGGGGGTCCTGGGGGCTTGCCCCCTTGCGAGGCCCAAGTTTCCTGATTATTCTGTGATCTGATTCCAACCTGACTACAATCAAGTCCCGTTGAATATGCGATTTTGAATAATAAGATGTTTATTTGGACGAACAGTAAATAGTGGTCACATAATTGTTAGTCTCGAAATGGATCTGAAGACAATGAAGGAGTTTGAATGCTTGGCTGTGCCGTTGGACGACTCGGAGACCCTTCCCGGTACCCGCATAATTTTTTTCCACTCGAGGCCTGTTGGAAGCTCCAGAGCAATAATTGGAGTGCCATAGCCTCTCCAGTGCTTCCAAAGATGATTTGTAGCCGACTCTCCACCTCTGAAGTGGGAACGAACCCCTCCCTGGTGATCCGGTTCTAGTCATTTCTTCTATGTGAGTTATGCGATACATGACTTTTGGACTCTGAACCTCTCCTGCCTTCCTCTCCGCTCTACTTGATTCGAGCCGGGAGATTACATCCTCGACCTTCCAGCTGCAGATCCTATCTGAGGGCCCACCTTTTACTTGGGGGCCCCCACGATCTCTCGACACGTCTAGAATGTTTTTCACCAACTTCATGACAGTGATAGCGCAGCTCCTCATGAAACGTGGTGAGACTACCGATTCCATCTCAGGAGGTATCTACCGCTCAAGCGGCACAAAATAACCTTTGTTTAAGCGAACAATACTGAAACATTAATTTTAATCCTTAGCAACATTTACTCACCCAGAATGCCTCTCAGAATTGATCTGAAGGACTAATGCTTGTAAAGATTATGCTTGTAGGGACTCACTGTACTCAACTCCAGCTTATTACCAAGCCAGGAACTTTGCCAAGATTTTGTAAGAAAATACTACCAAGCAGGGAGAGTATAGGGGGTTCTACTTGTAATAAAGTAGGCTGGGAATTTACCTTTCGGAACAAGGCTTTATTCGCCAAGAAACGCACATTACGAAATGAGATCGGAAATTGATATGAACTTCAGATGATACGAACATAATATGTTCGTATCATCTGAAGTTCATATCAATTTCCGATCTCATTTCGTAATGTGCGTTTCTTGGCGATAACATATTATGTTAAATAATAATTAGTTGATGGAGATGAGAACAATTAGATAGGTAATAATACTACACTACTCATATACCACTCCTATAAGATTGATAACTCAAAAATATAACTTTAAATAGTTAATAGCCTGACTCCAAGAATTTCCAGAAAAGAATGAATTTTTTTGTTTTAAATTAAAGCTTTTTTTCTGGTTAATTAATTAGATTGACACATGGTCAACTGGTTCAATTAATTGAATGAGTAACTTAGAAACTGAAAAATAAAAACGACTGTAGGAAGGTACCCTACAGCTACTCCCCCTCCAGCGATGAGCCATCGCTGAAATCCGCTTCAATCCTGGGGAATCTGGTACCGATCGGTGGTTCTTCCAGATTTTGTTTTGTCTTTCTTCTGTATGTGTGTCTTCTGTTCTTCTGTCTTCCGTGAGTCTGCCTTCTGTTTTCTGTGGGTCCGTCTTCTGTTCTTCTGTCATCAAATAGGCTGGCTTCAAACGGTCGATTGAGATGTTCACATTTGCTCCTTTGATTTCTAAAGTGAAAAATTTGTCTGTCCTTTATACAATTTTGAATGGTCCTTCGTAAGGGTGAGCTAAAGATGGTTTCAGTTTATCAACCCTTACGAAAAAATTGGTGGCATCTCTAAGATCTTTGAAGATGAAAGGAGTGAATTTGCTCTTGATTTCAACGTTCAATGGCTCCAACTCCTTCATCTTCTGCCGCAACTTGGTTACAAAATTTTCTCGGTTTGGTTCTGCTTCCGATAGATTTTGCTTCCAGTTTTTCTCTGCGATAGATGTATTGGCTTCTAATTTCATAGAGCTTCGAATACCAAGTAAAATTGTTGGAAGAACTTCAGTCTACTTCCTCTTTTCGTGTGCTCCGATGGCTGCTTTCATGGTTCAATGAAATCTCTCGATTTTTCCTTGAGCCTGAGGATGGTATGGGGTGGTTCTCTGAAGAGTGATTACCTACACATAGTTTTGCCAATGAGTGAAATAGCTCAGACTGGAATTGGTGACCTTTATCGGCATCGGATTACTTAGGATTGAAGCGGATTTCAGCTCAACGCAGGAGGGGGAGTAGATGTAGGGCTTCAAGAACAAAGAATAATATGAACACATGAAAAATTATTACTTTGATCGGAGCACTCTGCAAGTATTTGGTATGATCCAACTTCTGGGAATCGATTTTCATTTTATGCAGTTTCACCTGCCCCGATGTTTTTTTGTCATCAAGGAAATATTGCAAGTTAAATTTGATCACCTTCCCAGTATCCGATTGAGCTGAAATGTTGCATGAATGTATAAATCGTATGACAATTGCTATGTCGACGTGTCGTCGAGTGAAGGAGATGACCTTCTCGATGTAGCTGATGTGTTTTCTTCAGCTCCTACTCGACTAGAGCGATATTCCCTAGCCCTAGCTGAAACGCACTATCGCACCGGCGTCTTGCGACCGACCCCAATGCAGAGTGCATGGAGAGATGCTTGCCCGTTAGATCCGGCGGATGTTAAGCCCGACCGTTAATCTACAGGACATTTAACTAATGAGCCTAGCAATGCGAGGAAGAGCTCTAAGGTAGGGAATCCGCTGAGGCCGGCGATGGCGAAGGCGAGCCCGGGTCCTCGTCAGTGCTGTAGCTTGTCGTAGGGAGAACAGAACAAGTCGGTTGATAGTAGTAGACTGCATACTGGAGAATCCCTGAATTCCGTTTTATACTGTAGGTATTCGCTTTGGGGAGAGAGAGGTGGAAGGGTGACGTCATGATGGTGTGTTCCCCCGTACCTCGTATCTCCCTGAGCGTAGTGAGTCATTCAGGTATCCTCTTGTATATTCTTTATTGGATAACTTACTCTAATTACATGTGGGTCATAACAACAATGAAATATTGTTGACTTTCTAAGGCCATCTTCCAAAATATAGGGGACCATTCTCCATTTTATTGTAATGGACTTACATCAATTCGTAGGAGATCGTCTTCCAATTAACTTTTTTGTTAATTTTATGAACAAAAATAATAAAAGCTTGTTTTTCAGAAATTATTTTCTTTAATTTTATTTTTGTGGATAATAAAGATAATTTGTACTTTTGGTGAGATGGAGATTGAATAATATTGGAATGTCAAGGAACTGCTAGTCTAGTTTTGCCGTTTTGACGTTTTTCTGCCTACCCCTGTTGATGCAAAGAACCTGACAAATCTCCAGAGTCCTGACAAAGAAAAACTAGTTTTGCTTAGGAAAGACTAGCATGGAACCAAAATTTCTCAGAAATCCCAGAAACGCAAAATCCGAGTTCAAATTTTGATTTTGGAGCACAGAAATGTGTTCGGCTTGGTGCATACCTTCCTGTATTAGGTTGAGAGGAAGCAAAAACAGCTTAGCTGAAACGTTGAGTGTTTGTTTAACGTTTTCATCGAAGAGTTTATGGAGCGATAAAAGGTGCCTTCATAAACCACACTAAGATCGGACTCAACTCAGACTTCTGGGTCAGTTTTAGAGGGGAGGAAATCGAAGAAGGGACTTCTGGTAGAGTAGTAATCATGCGGTGATAACTCATAAGCTGCCTCCGGTAATCACAGACAACATCGGAGCCCTGCCATGCAATCCCTAACCATTACTGGACTCGTATTTGTAGGTAGGAATACCAACCTCCTTCTCTGGGGTACCCTCGTTGCATCAATCTTGTACCTACCTACATCCTTTGGAATCGAAAACCAGAGATATTTTACAAAGTTATGATAAAATAAGTAGCAAATTAAACATAACTGGTGCATTTGTAGCAGATCCCTCATAATTACAGGACAATTACTAATAAAAACTAGATAATAACTAATAATAAACTAACTGGATAATTACTAGGTAGGTACCTACGAGTATACCATCCTCGTGCTTTTAGCTACACCCTTCCTCTGCTGTTTCCAACTCCTTGGAGGAAACCAGGGAAATTCGCTTCAACGAAGTACCTACGAAATGAATTTCTTTTATGAGAAATACGAGGGTGGTTCAAATATAAACACGCCTTTAGTTACCCAAATTTATTTTACATGGAAACCAAAAAAAATTGCTAGGATCACTCTTGCCTATAGTCCCCTTGCTTGGTAAAACAGATTTCCCTTCGGATCGTAAGTTTTCAACTCCTTTTTCGAAGAATGATTTCGGACGTGCGTAATCATCCAGTTGCGCACGAATTACTTTACTTGCTGCTTGGTCGAAACGCTCTCCACCAAGGGATTCTTTGAAGGGCCTAAAAATGTGGTAATCGCATGGGTAATTTGGGATGTAAGGATGTGGGATGTGTGTAAAAAGTCGAGAATGAACGTTGTAATCATCGAAACAAGTTGGTTTACTCGAGGGAAATGACCACTTCAAAGGCTTGTTTTCTCCTTCGATTATTCGAAAAAGTAGAGAATGATCGTTGTAATCATTGAAACTTGTTGATTTACTCTGTTCTGAAGTTCATCACCACAAAACCTTCAAATTGATCTTCTAGAAACATGATGGCCTGCAAACAACGTCTTCTGATTAATTTTCCAACGACTGACGATTTTCAAGAAAATGCAATATCGCAGTTTGAATTAATATTACAATTCTAATTTTAATCATATCGAACTAAATTTTACGCCATTTTATGTAGGGAGGAAAATTAGATTAATTGTTAACTAAATCCCGTGAAATGTGACAGTATTATTAGTCTGATGATACTTCTTAACTGTCCAACGACTGGTGCATTTACTCTAGGCCTCTTTTGCGATTCACACTCGTGTTTCTAATTTATCGTAAGTCCAACCCTCAAGTTCTCATAAGGAGCGAATGGTTTGTCCGCGTGCTCCCTAAAAATTCTAAAAATTCAAATCTATCTTAAATTGATGGAAAAAGAGGCCTAATCTCCGTTCAAATGTATTTTTTTCAAGTTGGTTGGTGGTAACAATGGCAAAGCCGTGTTCTTTGCAGACGAGTGATCTATATAAAATTAAATTAAGATCTATATAGAGAAACAATAAACCTTTGTATAATAATTTGCAGCGTTTTAATCTAAACTAGACCTCATTGTGAGAACTTTGACACTAACCGCGACCTTCTAGCGTGAGAAGACCTTTTGGTTTATTATTTTCAATAATAAACCTTTGGAATCGAGCAAAAAAAAAAATGTTTAACCCCCCCCCCCCCCTCAAAATTTGATGTTTTACGTTTCAAGGTATGTAGAATACGAAAATCGAATAAAAAAATTTCCGTCCCTCCGCCGTACGCCGTCCGCCGTACGCGGCACTTTTCTTAGCAACACTGGACCGATTTGGTTCAAATTTGGTATATGGGCTCCATTTGGGGTCTAGTTGTGCCGCGAAGCTTTTGGTTGATGTCAGTCACTTCTAAGGGGTGAAAATTAAGGGTTGAAATTTTCAAGAGTGCCCTAGCTCGAAAACTCTCGAAATAAAGGTATTGTTTTTTCACCAATTTTAAATAGTATTGAATTTTTTAAAATTTTTGAGACCACCCAGAGCTCTGTAGGACAAACCGTTCGGTCCCTACGAGTACTTGAAGGTTTTCCTTCGATAAAACAGAATCATGAGTGTGAATCGCAAGAGAGGTCTAATCGCCGTTCAAATTTTATCTGACTAAAATGCGATCGCTGTTCATTTCTTCGATTTGTATACAGTTTTGCCTTCTGCGTAACCAGTAATCAAATTTCCATATGAAGCTTTCTATTTTTCGAATCGAGTGTGAAGCGTTTAGTTCTTTCTAATAAACTTGATTGTGAAGGTGTGAAGCAGTATGGTGTGGTAGGTAGTACCTACCAATAGTTGGTAGGTAAAAAAAAATGTTGGTACCTAGGTAAAAAACGCTGCAAATCATTGCTCAAAGGTTTATTATTTTCTGTATAGATTACCCTTCTGTATAGATCACTGGTTCTCCATCAATAGCACCTATCACCATCTGTATTCTCCCTTGACCTTCCCTCTCAAATTTCAGCTTCCTGCGTTCAATAGGATTGAAAATGGCTTCGGAGCTCACTCAGCTGATCAGTGATCTGAGGAGTGAAGAAGCCTTTGAGCAATGATTTGCAGCGTTTTTACCCACCAACATTTTATTTACCTACCAACTTTTTTTTACCTACCAGCTAGGTACTACCTACCACACCATACTGGCTTCACACCTTCACAATGAAGTTTATTAGAGAGAACTAAACGCTTCACACTCGATTGGAAAAATAGAAAGCTTCATATGGAAATTTGATTACTGGTTATGCAGAAGGCAAAACTGTATACAAATCGAAGAAACGAACAGCAATCGCATTTTAGTAAGATAAAATTTGAACGGAGATTAGACCTCTTTTGTGATTCACATTCATGATTCTGTTTTATCGAAGGAAAACCTTCAAGTACTCGTAGGGACCGAACGGTTTGTCCTGCAGAGCTCCGGGTGGTCTCAAAAATTTTTAAAAATTCAATACTATTTAAAATTGGTGAAAAAAGGATACCTTTATTTCGAGAGTTTTCGAGCTAGGGCACTCTTGAAAATTTTAACCCTTAATTTTCACCCCTTAGGAGTGACTGACATCAACCAAAAGCTTCGCGGCACAACTAGACCCCAAATGGAGCCCATATACCAAATTTGAACCAAATCGGTCCAGTGTTGCTAAGAAAAGTGCCGCGTACGGCGGACGGCGGACGGACGGAAATTTTTTTATTTGATTTTCGGATTCTACGTACCTTGAAACGTAAAACATCAAATTTTGAGGGGGGGTTAATTTTTTTTTCTTGCTCGATTCCAAAGGCTTTGAAAATTATAATTTATTTATTAATTTTTAATTAATTAATAATTAATTTTATATATTTTAATATAAATAATTTAATTTTATATATATTAAATTTAATTAATTTTAATTATTATTGAAAATAATAAACCAAAATCAACAAAATGACAAGATTGAAAGGGGAAACACTTCATGAACGAGAGCCAAGAGTTGAAAATTGAAACTAGGGTTTGACCTCACTGAGAATCACAGAGCTAATTCAAATGAAAGGGAAGAACTTGAGGCCTTCAGTTACCCCGTTCTTCACCAGTACTGCATGGAGGGATAGTAATAATACATAAACATAAAAATTCTTCTCTGTTTTTGAGGCATTTGGACTCGTTTTTCACCAGATCTGCTATGCCTATCGTCTTCGGCCCCAGATCTACAAAGAAACTGCCTTACCTGATATTACTTCAAAACGCTGCAAATTATTACACAACGGTTTATTTTTTTATATAGATCACTCGTCTACAAAATCACCAACCATCCAATATGAAGAGAAAAATAAAAAAATTAAAATAAAATCAAAAAATAAAAAAATCCAAAAAAAATCGATAAAATCAAAAAAAAAATCAAAATCACCAACCATCGATTGCATTTCGGTCAGCTCTAATTTGAACGGAGATTAGGCCTCTTTTGCGATTCACACTCGTGTTTTGATTTATATATATATATATATTTCAATATAAACCCTTAAATTTTCGTAGGGAGCGAACGGTTTGTCCTACAGAGCTCCGCGTGGTCTCAAAAAATTCTAAAAATTCTATAGAATCTTAATTTGAAGGAAAAACAATACCTTTATATCGAAATTTTTTGAGTTAGGGCGTTTTCAAAATTTCAAAATTGATTTTGGAACCCTTAGGAGTGACCTACATCAACCAAAAGCTTCGGGGCACAACTAGACCCCAAATGGAGCCTACATACCAAATTTCATCAAAATCGGTCAATGCTAAGTGGCAAAAGTGCCGCGTACGGCGTACGGCGTACGGCGGACGGACGGCCAAATTTTTATTCGATTTTTGGATTCTACGTACCTTGAAACGTAAACCATCAAATTTTGAGGGGGTGTTAGAATTTTTTTTTTCTTGGTCGATTCCAAAGGTTCATTATTGAAAATAATAAACCAAAATCGACCCGTTCTTGCCTCGTAGTCTTCAAATTATAAATCATAAAGCTTCAAATGGCACTGGAGACACGAATTAAAAAAAAAGTTCTCAGCGTCACAACTACTTCAATATCAACGTCTGTTCTTAAGCCTTTATTAGGATAGGTCGTCAAAAGGACGGCCACGTACTCGACGAAGTCACCAAGTTGGCTCCCATTCGATTTTAGTTACGTCAGGTGAGGAGAGTTGGACCATTTTCACTACATTTTGCTCTGCCCTGCCGGGACTGAGTGTTATAAAATAATAATGAAGGGCGTTTTGGAAAGATGGGACCTCAGTCTATCCCCCCATGGTATCAAAATTGAAATACCTCCACAGGGGAGGGTGTATTTTTGTTTTCTAAGGTCGGTCCCAACCCGTCTCATTAGTGGGACCGTATTGAGACTACTCACGTTTTCGGCCTCCTTTCAAGTCTAAATGTGATAGAAGAGACTTAAGACCATTCTGTAAGTTCAAAAAATTGGAAGTGAGTGGCACAGAATAAAACGAAGAAGATGGAAAAGGCATGTATCGTTCAAAATAATGTGTTTTAATTAAGTCTTTACTCGTATTCCAGATCACAGTGGTTTCGAGTGTAATGGTAGGTACAATTACACGATGTATCACAAAAAGTCTTGGTTTCTCTAATGGTAAAAATAATTGTACACTTATGTACAAAACTCAACTTCAGACTTGGTAACTCCAGCTCTGACTAAACTGATTTGATTTTATCCGAACAAATTGCAAACTAATGAATTGGAATTTCATAAAAAGGAACTCATTGCAAAAATTGAACAGTAATTGGAAAATGTTACATAACAATTTAATAAAAAATCGAATTATATAAAAGTTTAGCGCTTTTCGTAGATTGTCTTCGCTATAGGAGCCCTACAACCAATAGTGCTTGAACTTTTTCCCCTTTTGGATGTTTGAGAACTTATGGTTGTACTTCCAAGGCATCTAAAAACCAGAAAAAATAACAAAAAAAGTCACAAGTTGTCAAGTCTGAACTCTCCCCAAACTGAGATCTGAACTTTCCCTATCGAACAGAACTACTGAAAAGAGGAAACGCCTTCAAATTTTTAGAATATTCTCACAGACTAATCTAAAATACGCCTAGAAAACAAAAACTTACGGTGGATGATCGATGCCCACAGTGGAGATGGTAGTATGATTCTGCTGTTAGGGTTCTTCTGAGCGCCAAAAACATCCGATACAAACAACTGTTGAGGGGAGGGTGAAATTGGCGCGGTTTGAACTTATAACAGTGATAACTATCTTCTGGAAGGTTTAACTTGGAGTTTCTACAAGAACCTGGTCGCTAACTCGACATCAGCTCTCCTGGTGGCCCTATTGATAACTTTTTGCAGGAATTCTCAACTCTCCCCTCAAGTCCCAAGTCTCCCCATATGACGGTATCGTTTTGGATAGCCTATAACCTGCCCAGGTTGAACCGTAGAGATCGATACACCACAGACAAACCGACATTTTGAGCAAATTATTCGAGTAAAGCAGCTACAGTTGTCACTGGAATTCAATTTTTAAGAAAGTTAAAAAATGTTCTCAGAGTTTGTAGGTAGGACTTCAATTAGGTTAGGTTGCGGCTGGTTTCTGGGGCAAACCACAATGAAGCTTGATTTGAATAAATAAACTACCTATCGGAGGAGGGGCGACGGGAATGAGGGTTTTAGAAAAAAAGGCGGTCTATAACGACACAATTGAACCTGAACTGGATTTAGTGAGAGGAGATGACGGTCTAAGGGCCAGAGAAGAGGGAAGGGAGGGAGGATGTTATGAGAAGAGAACGTTCAGTTGTCGACCCTTAAATCAGTACGATTCCATTCACTGCCCCCCGAGGGCGCGCCTCCCTCTTCCTAGTATTTTGAAGAAGAAAGAGAAAAAAAAACCTCGTGATTTATAATTAACTTGTAATTAATTCCGAGGGCCTCGAGGGGGCCTCGATGGAAATGTGGTGCCCACAAGAAACGCGGGTTCACGTACACTGAGAAGTGTTCATGTGACTTGGACCTCTCACACAACCATCTCGGTATAACAGTCGAACCAGGTGGAACAGAATTGTACAGCAGGGGTAAGACCGAGTTTCAAATTACCCCCAGGGAAACCGTATCGTCGAAATTCGATTCCAGAAGTCGCGACTCTGCGGTTCCCTGGGAAAACAATCGCTAAGAAACGTTGCTAAAAAATCACGGCACGTGAAATAAAAATTAGGAGGGTTCCATCCCAGGCTAAACCAATCAACCAGGAAGGAAATTCAGAAGGACAAAAACTGCTCCCTCTAAGGAAAAACAAGAATGGATCCCCGAAATTCCAAACAATACGCCCCAGCCGACAGACAAAATCACTCTGCTCGGCTGAAATTGGGGTTGTGTGCATCAGTTTTCTCAGCAGCGCTCCAGGATCTAAGACACCAAGTTTCGCCTGAGCCCAACAGTTGTATGGCAAGAGGACGGTGTCATAACAGTCTACATCAGTCTGAGGGAACCAGACTAATCCAGGAAAGAGTGGAGGAGCCACGATCTCCTGGGGAAAATATCTGGACTACCAGGATTTGAAGTACCAAATCTTTGCTCCCATCAACCGAACCCAACTACATTAAGATTTTGGCCTTTTTTTTCATTTCTAGTAGTTTTATGATTAACTACCGTCCTGTAATGATCAGTAAGCTCGAGTAACTCAAAAACTTGCACTCTCAGGAGGTATCTAACACATAATTAAGGCCGATGTGTTTGGAGAAAAATACTTAAAAACTCGGCGCTGCGCGCCTCGGCGGGGGCTTCGCCCCCTGCACCCCCGGATGATTTCCGCTTAGAGCCTAATGGCTAAAATGTGACATACCTTGAAAAGGTTTTTGCTCCCTCTCCCTCTTTATCTTTCTTCCACTGTAATATTTAAGATACCTCCTTATTCATAATAACATCAGGTCGTCAAGCATATGATAAATCATAGCGCTACTTTCCTGGCGCTTTTTACTGTCGATTTTGGTTTATTATTTTCAATAATGAACCTTTGGAATCGACCAAGAAAAAAAAATTTTAACACCCCCTCAAAATTTGATGGTTTACGTTTCAAGGTACGTAGAATCCAAAAATCGAATAAAAATTTGGCCGTCCGTCCGCCGTACGCGGCACTTTTGCATCTTAGCATTGACCGATTTTGATGAAATTTGGTATGCAGGCTCCAGTTGGGGTCTAGTTGTGCCCCGAAGCTTTTGGTTGATGTAGGTCACTTCTAAGGGTTCCAAAATCAATTTTGAAATTTTGAAAACGCCCTAACTCAAAAAAAAAACGATATAAAGGTATGGTTTTTCCTTCCATTTAAGATTCTATAGAATTTTTAGAATATTTTGAGACCACGCGGAGCTCTGTAGGACAAACCGTTCGCTTCCTACGAAAATTTAAGGGTTTATATTGAAATATATATACATAAATCAAAACACGAGTGTGAATCGCAAAAGAGGCCTAATCTCCGTTCAAATTAGAGCTGACCGAAATGCGATCGATTGTTGGTGATTTTGATTTTTTTAATATTATTTTTATTTATTTATTTATTTATTTGTTTCCTTCATATTGGATGGTTGGTGATTTTGTAGACGAGTGATCTATATAGAAAAATAATAAACCGTTGTGCAATAATTTGCAGCGTTTTCCTGTCGTTTTTCGGCGGGGGGTCCCATCGCTAAAACCTTTTCAAGGTTAAAATCAATCCGGATGGTTTTAGAAATTATCTCTGTGAAGCGTTTAGTTCTTTCTAATAAACTTGACTGTGAAGGTGTGAAGCCAGGCAGTATGGTGTGGTAAGTAGTACCTACCAATAGTTGGTAGGTAAAAAAAAGTTGGTAGGTAAAAAGAATGTTGGTAGGTAAAAAACGCTGCAAATGATTGCCCAAAGGTTTATTATTTTCTGTATAGATCACCCTTCTGTATAGATCACTGGTCCTCCATCAATAGCACCTACCACCATCTGTATTCTCCCTTGGCCTTCCCTCTCAAATTTCAGCTTCCTTCGTTCTGTAGGATTGAAAATGGCTTCGGAGCTCACTCAGCTGATCCAGGCTCAGCTTCCAGGCGTCTCCAGCATTCGAGGAGATCTTCTTCACTCTTCAGAGCACTGATCAGCTGAGTGAGCTCTGAAGCCATTTGCAATCCCCTTGAATGGAAGTGTTCTTCCAGGCGTCTCCAGCATTCGAGGAGATCTTCTTCACTCTTCAGAGCACTGATCAGCTGAGTGAGCTCCGAAGCCATTTTCAATCCTATTGAACGCAGGAAGCTGAAATTTGAGTGGGAAGGTCAAGGGAGAATACAGATGGTGGTAGCTGCTATTGATGGAGAACCAGTAATTATATACAGAAAATAATAAACCTTTGGGCAATCATTTGCAGCGTTTTTTACCTACCAACATTCTTTTTACCTACCAACTTTTTTTTACCTACCAACTATTGGTAGGTACTACCTACCACACCATACTGCCTGGCTTCACACCTTCACAATCAAGTTTATTAGAAAGAACTAAACGCTTCACAGAGATATTTTCTAAAACCATCCGGATTGATTTTTTAAAGTATTTTCTCCAAACACATCGGCCTTAGATATTATCGGTCTTGGATTTTCTCCAAACACATCGGCCTTAATTATGTGTTAGATACCTCCTGAGAGTGCAAGTTTTTGAGTTACTCGAGCTTACTGATCATTACAGGACGGTAGTTAATCATTAAACTACTAGAAATGAAAAAAAAGGCCAAAATCTTAATGTACCAAAATCGTTACTTCAATTTTACTTTTTCAGACCGACCAGGTTGTTTTTTGTTTTGATAGAATGTTCGAAGGACAATTTATTTATTCATTTTTTCTTTCGAATCGTCATCAGAAGTTGAGAATTATGGACAGTCTAATGGCGATTACACCTACTACTCAGGATTCCATCAGGATTCTACCTACTACACCGAGCCATCAGGATTCTACCTACTACACCGAGCCATCAGGATTCTACCTACTACACCGAGCCATCAGGACTCTTACAGACTGCCCATAGTTCATACATAATGAATGCCTCCACAACGACCTGGAAATACCCATGGTTGAAACCATCCTCCTAACCTCATACAGACAGCTCGCCCTGGAGTATATCAGGACATCCTAACCCAATAGTGAGAGAAATCCTGGAAGACATACGTCCCGGTCGTGCTACACGACGTTTAAAAAGAAAATTTTTTTTTAAACGTCGTGTAGCACGTTCGGGACGTCTGTCTTCCAGGATTGCCATTTAATGGCACTCAGACCTACTGTAGCCCTACTGAACCACCAACCCCATTTACCCCAGCGTCCTATGTAGCCCTCTATTGTGCAGATGCGTTGTATAATATATAATACCCGTTGTATATTATTGTTATTCGAAATTCTACCTAGTTGCTATCATCTTCTTATATCTATCTGTTATTGTTGAAATGAATTAATTACCTACGTGTCTCAGCTGCCAAAGGGCAGACTGAGTTCCTCATGTTACATGTTATTTATTTATATATTCGTAGGATTAGCAAACTTGATAGTGTTATACACAAAAAGTAAATAAATGGGGAAATTAAAAAATAACCTACTCCTCAATGGAAATTAAAGATCCAGCTGCCCTTGATGTCATGGAGGTTGATTAGGTGAAGAGAGATTAGGTTTACAAGATTTTAAAATAGAATGATCATCCTTAGGAATTAATCTAAAAAGCATTTTAAAAATGTTTAACTTTGATAAAATATGACCGACTTATCAATAACTCTATAGTGGTTATGAGAATGATAAGTTTTGAGAGCTTTTTGACGATTCTGGATCACTGGCGGCCAGACTGCGGGGCCAGGTAGTTTTGGCAGCCAAGTGAATGGACTCTTGCAGTGACGCCAGTACCTGAGTACCTGAGGCCTCGCCTCACATCCGCCGAAACGCACAGTGAATGGGCTACATGAGGGCCCTACAGCTGGTAGGTAATTTTTGTCAAAATATATTCGATGGTGAACTTTCCGCCAAAATATGGTTGGTAGGCACTGACATGGCAAAGCTGTGTTCTTTTCAGGCGAGTTGCGGTATCTGTACAGTATTTATGCAGAAAAATAATAAACCGAAGTGGAATAATTTGCAACGTTTGTGTGAATGTTATCATCCAACTTAGGTTTGGACTTTTGATTTTGATGTTGAGAAAAATCGTTGTCCAATTCTAAGGCTGAATGGCCTTAAACGAAACTATGGAAAATGTAGGTAAGTGGGCTTTAGGTAGGTTCCTGTGTTGTCGCCAAGTTGATATAGCTGACCGCAGTTACGAAACATCGTGAAGAAATACGCCCTTGTCTCCGTTTGAGGTGAAAATAATCGAGAAAAAACCGAAACATCGGTTCTATACCTACTCAAAGTT
This sequence comes from Apolygus lucorum, assembly GCA_009739505.2. Classification (NCBI taxonomy): domain Eukaryota; kingdom Metazoa; phylum Arthropoda; class Insecta; order Hemiptera; family Miridae; genus Apolygus; species Apolygus lucorum. The sequence continues at coordinate 62,836,118 of CM019183.2, read as the reverse complement.
GGTCTTTATAGAAGGTGCTCACCTGCTTTCCAGGCGCATAAAGGCTCAAATTAACCATAAAAGGCTCAGCGTAGTCTCCAATATGGACCGTGGATAATTAGCATGTCGAGGTGTATACGAGCTGTGCGCCGTTTTATGGGGTAAATGCGGGTGATTGGTGGCCTCTAACGACATGATGGTGTTCTGTGATTGACAGATCTGTGGTGTTAACACGAGATAAAGAATGGTCTATAACAGGGTTCTACTATGTAGAGACCCTCCCGATTACGGATAAAAGACTCAACTTAAATCCCACTATGAGTCCTAATCGTGCAGTAATTTTTTTTTTTAAAGGTTGACGCCAGTGGGCTCAAATGGGGTATTTCAGTCAATTTTTTTTAATTTTTTTTCAAAAGAGAGTTTTTTTGGCTCAGGAAAAACGGTAATCGGGTCTGTTCGTCGAGAAAATGTTTTTATAAAATCAGAGAAGCTAAGGAAAGTTGAAGATTTGAACGGTGTGACGTAGCTAGCCAATCGTGACGCAGCTAGCCAACTGTCTTTGAAAAAAGTATCCATGCACAGAGAAGCGATGAAACCCTTGGAGGACCTCTTGGATACTACAAAATACTACTCACACACGCGCAAGGCATAAGTGTGTGTGCGTTAAGGGAGGCCTGCCTTTCAAACGTGTGATCTCTTTAATTAATTTTTCTAACACATGTTATAGTATCATTGGGCTTAAAGTTGGAGTTTATAGGTTTTCAAGGGTGCTGAATCCAAATTTGAGGTCAAAAACCTGAATTTCCGACCCACCAAAATACCAACAGTCGGATTTCAGTGAAATCTCCAGCGGTTTGGGGTTTTGATGGTCCCCTATTAATTTTTACTTATTTATTTATTTATTTGGCTATCAAAATACACCATAAATGCTAAGAATAGGATAAAAAACAAAGTCTAATAAAATAAGAAAACAAAATTTGTTTTTTATTAGACTAATTTAATTAGCTCGATATCTTGCCCACTAAAAGGGGTCTCAGTCGGTCGCCGTTCGTGCTCTACTATTTAGCGAAATTGAAGGCGCAAAAACGTAAAAAGTTGTACCTAAATTTGAAATTTCAAAGCATTTTGGAAATTCATTAGTGCACGGCTCTAGGGAATTGAAAAACTGTAATATTTCCGCTGGAATAATCAAAATCGAACAATAATTGCCAGAGAAAACGCTGCAAATTGTTACATAATGGTTTATTATTTTTCTATAGAATTTTTAGAATTTTTTGAGACCACGCGGAGCTCTGTAGGACAAACCGTTCGCTCCCTACGAGAATTTAAGGGTTGGACTTACGATAAATCAGAAACAAGAGTGTGAATCGCAAAAGAGGCCTAATCTCCGTTCAAATTACAGCTGACCGAAATACGATCGATATTTTTCTTCATGTTGGATGGTTGGTGGCTTTGCAGACGAGTGATCTATAGAAAAATAATAAACCATTGTGTTTTCTGCAGCGTTTTCTCTGGCAATTATCGTTCGATTTTGATTATTCCAGCGGAAATATTACAGTTTTTCAATTCCCTAGAGCCGTGCACTAATGAATTTCCAAAATGCTTTGAAATTTCAAATTTAGGTACAACTTTTGACGTTTTTGCGCCTTCAATTTCGCTAAATAGTAAAACACGAACGGCGACCGACCCTCTCCTTACGAAGTTTCTATTGCTTCCGAGTCTACCAAGGAAGCTTTGTTTTCACTTTTCGAGGACGAAAAAAAAAAGTTCTCCAAAATCAAAATTTCCACTCGCGTTTTGCGTTTTAGACCTTTCTGAACAATTTTGGTTCCGTGTCTGTCTGTCTGTCTGTCATGAATTCCTTGTAACGCGCATAACTATACGAAGTTATTGTCCGATTTCTATGAAATTTTCAGGGATTGTGCGGGTTGGTGTGTAGACGGTCCCCTATGAAAATCATCATCCCCGGACTGATAGAAGCGACTGCGCATGCGCAAACGTGAATTCCTTGTAACGGCCATAACTTCTACATTTTCCATCCGATTTCAATGAAATTTTCAGGGATGTTACAGATTAGTATTTAAATGATCCCCTATGAAAATCATCACCTTTGGACTGATAGTAGCCACTGCGCATGCGCAAACGTGAATTTCCTTGTAACGGCCATAACTTCCACATTTTCCTCCCGATTTCAATGAAATTTTCAGGGATTATGTGGATTAGGTTGTAGATAGTCCCCTATGAAAATCATCATCCCCGGACTGATAGAAGCGACTGCGCATGCGCAAACGTAAATTCCTTGTAACAGCCGTAACTTCAACTGTCCCCCAGGGGTCGCGGGTTCGAATCCCACCCGAGGCTAAGTATTGCTTCCGAGTCTACCAAGGTAGCGGAAGCTTTGTTTTCACTTTTCAAGGATGAAAAAAAAAAGTTCTCCAAAATCAAAATTTTCACTCGCGTTTTGCGTTTTAGAACTTTCTGAACAATTTTGGTTCCGTGTCTGTGTGTCTGTGTGTCTGTCTGTCTGTCTGTCTGTCTGTCTGTCTGTCTGTCATGAATTCCTTGTAACGCGCATAACTATACGAAGTTATTTTCCGATTTCGATGAAATTTTCAGGGATTGTGCGGGTTGGTGTGTAGACGGTCCCCTATGAAAATCATCATCCCCGGACTGATAGAAGCGACTGCGCATGCGCAAACGTGAATTCCTTGTAGCGGCCATAACTTCTACATTTTCCATCCGATTTCAATGAAATTTTCAGGGATGTTACAGATTAGTATTTAGATGGTCCCCTATGAAAATCACCACTTCCGGATGGATAGAAGCGACTGCGCATGCGCAAACGTGAATTTCCTTGTAACGGCTATAACTTCCACATTTTCAACCCGATTTCAATGAAATTTTCAGTGATGTTACAGATTAGTATTTAGATGGTCCCCTATGAAAATCACCACTTCCGGATGGATAGAAGCGACTGCGCATGCGCAAACGTGAATTTCCTTGTAACGGCTATAACTTCCACATTTTCAACCCGATTTCAATGAAATTTTCAGTGATGTTACAGATTAGTATTTAGATGGTCCCCTATGAAAATCACCACGTCCGGACGGATAGAAGCGACTGCGCATGCGCAAACGTGAATTTCCTTGTAACGGCCATAACTTCCACCTTTTCAACCCGATTTCAATGAAATTTTCAGTGATGTTACAGATTAGTATTTAGATGGTCCTCTATGAAAATCACCACCTCCGGACGGATAGAAGCGACTGCGCATGCGCAAACGTGTTTTGATTCCAATCACTACCGCACTTACATTTTTCGTCCGAATTTGATGAAATTTTCTAGGATTGACCAGATTAGCGTGTAGATGGTCCCCTATGAGTGTAGTGAAGGCACTTAGAGATTCGTGTTTTGAGATTAACTACTATGCATCGGATCATCTATATAATCGGGTTATGGATACGAGGAAGCTATGTGCCACACCCACTTGGCAGACGTTTTTTTTGATCCAATCACATACATCTACTCACTTAATTTTTCATCCGAATTTGATGAAATTTCCTAGGATTGTCCAGATTAGCTTGTAGATGGTCCCCTATGAGGGTAGTGGAAGGTACTTAGAGATTGGTGCTTTGAGATTAACTACTATGCATCGGATCATCTATATAATCGTGTTATGGATACGAGGAAGCTATGTGCCACACCCACTTGGCAGACGTTTTTTTTCTACCTCAAACCCTTCGTTGCCCGGACTAGTTGTGTCCCCTGGCGGAGTGTTGGTAAGTAATTTAAACATTTTGCTTCCGAGTCTACCAAAGTAGCTTTGTTTTCGCTTTTCAAGGTTGGAAAGAAAAGTTCTCCAAAATCGAAATTTCCACTCGCGTATTACGTTTCAGACCTTCCTGAACAATTTTGGTTCCGTGTCTGTCTGTATGTCTGTCTGTGAGTCTGTCATGAAATCCTTGTAACGGGCATAACTATACGAAGTTATGTATTGTCCGATTTCGATGAAATTTTCAGAGATTCTGCGGGTTAGGTTGTAGATGGTCCCTATGAAAATCATCACCCCCGGACCGATAGTAGCCACTGCGCATGCGCAAACGTGAATTCCTTGTAACAGCCATAACTTCCACATTTTTCATCCCATTTAGGCGAAATTTTCAGGGATTATGCGGATTAGGTTGTAGATGGTCCCCTATGAGGGTAGTGAAAGGTACTTAGAGATTGATGTTTTGAGATTAACTACTATGCGTCGGATCATCTATACAATCGGGTTATGGATACGAGGAAGCTATGTGCCACACCCACTTGGCAGACTTTTTGTATAAATTGCCTGGTCTGCAAGCCTTTGGAAACTGAGAGGGTGATGCGATCTGGCGTCGACCTGCAGTACTGGAGAAGTGAGAGCTCCGGCTGTAGACTGCTCTTCGCACTGCAGGAGTTATTGGATCAGTTATTACGGAGTTATCAGGTACCTACCACATATAAAACGCAATGAAATATACGTAACCATAAAATAAGACATACGAGGGAACGAAAAATAGATTATCTTAAGTTTTCTACACTTTTGCAAAACCGCGATAAACGTGATAAAAACATGGAAATCGACCTTTGGAATCGACCAAGAAAAAAACAAGTGGGTGTGGCACATAGCTTCCTCGTATCCATAACCCGATTATATAGATGATCCGATGCATAGTAGTTAATCTGAAAACACCAATCTCTAAGTACCTTTCACTACCCTCATAGGGGATCATCTACACGCTAATCTGGACAATCCTAGAAAATTTCATCAAATTTGGATGAAAAATTTATATGTTATGGCTATTTCAAGGATTTTACGTATACGCATGCGCAGCGGCTACTATCAGTCCGGGGGTATCTTCATTAGGGACCATCTACAACCTAATCCGCACAATCCCTGGAAATTTCATCGAAATCGGGTAGAAAGTGTGGAAGTTATGGCCGTTAGAAGGAAATTCACGTTTGCGCATGCGCAGTGACTACTATCAGTCCGAAGGTGGTGATCTTCATTGGGGACCATCTACAACCTAATTCGCATAATCCCTGAAAATTTCAACGAAATCGGGTAGAAAAAGTGGAAGTTATGGCCGTTAAAAGGAAATTCACGTTTGCGCATGCACAGTCGCTTCTATCAGTCCGGGGATGATGATTTTAATAGGGGACCGTCTACACACCAACCCGCACAATCCCTGAAAATTTCATAGAAATCGGACAATAACTTCGTATAGTTATGCCGGTTACGAGGATTTCATGACAGACAGACAAACACGGAACCAAAATTGTTCAGAAAAGTCTGAAACGCAAAACGCGAGTGAAAATTTTGATTTTGGAGAACTTTTTTTTTCGTCATTGGAAAGTGAAAACAAAGCCACCTTGGTAGACTCGGAAGCAAAATTTAACCCCCCTCAAAATTTGATGGTTTACGTTTCTAGGTACGTAGAATCCAAAAATCGAATAAAAATTTGGCCGTCCGTCCGCCGTACTTTCCCCACTTAGCATTTACCGATTTTGATGAAATTTGGTATGTAGGCTCCATTTGGGGTCTAGTTGTGCCCCGAAGATTTTGGTTGATGTAGGTCACTTCTAAAGGTTGAAAATTGAGGGTTGAAATTTTCAAGAGTGCCCTAGCTCGAAAACTCTCGAAATAAAGGTATCGTTTTTTAAACGTCTTTTTAAACGTCACGTTTTTTAAACGTTTTTTAAACGTCACTCATCGATTAAACTACTGTTTTTTAAACGTCACTCATCGATTAAACTACTGTTTAAACGGAGAATGCAGTTTAGGGCTGGGGTACAAGTTCCTAAACTATGCTTTTAGTTCCTGATAAGAGCTAAACTAAGACTAAAGTTAAACGGTCGCTGATGGCCGTTTAAGCTGAGCTTAGTGGGTAATAACGAGAAGTATTGTTACCAATGTGGTGAAGTATTTTGGTTGAGGTTGGATTTTATTAAATATATTGTAGTAGCTGCTCAACTATGTTACATTATCCACTGACGATTTTAGTGTTGAAGTTAGTCTGTACAAATATTCATTAAATTTAAGGAATACCTAGTCGGAAAAAGCATTCAACAATTTGAACATTAAAATAGGAAAATATTCCAGCGTTTTATTCAAGTTTCAATGAACTAAAGATAGTTATTTCAAGAACGGAATCAAGAGAGGTAAGGTCACAAAAATTATAGAAAAGGTACATTTGTGTATTTTTCGGAAAAAATATACAGAATATCTCAAAACATTATTGATTTGTGATAGGTACAGTCATTTAATAAATTGATATCAGTCAGGTCCTTTACTCAGTTACACAATATTTGATACCTACAGAATAATATTGTATTGATAAAATAAAATGGGAAAGTAGGAGGAAACGACCATTAGGAATAGGGCAGCACCCTTCGTAGGAGACGTATCTTCAGTTGAACATGGTAATCACCTGAAAAAAAAAGGAATGGGGTGTGATGAAAAGAGTTGTGAAGTAGGTAAGTAACTATGAAGAAGACGTGAGAAAGTACTTAAAAGAATGCATCTATAGTATTACGAGCAATTTGAGCTACATGAGTTGCTGTAGGTACCTACTTGCTGGTTTTGTAGGAGTGCTTTTTGGTAATACATTCTATCAGGTATTCTATCGATCGTTATGATTATTTACGTACATCAACCAATATTCGGAAGAAAGTTGCTTGCTAGTGAAAGAAATAGTAGTTATCACTACTCACTTTCACATTATCGTCGGAAGTATTCGGCATGCTTTTAATGATAAGAAATAGGATAAAATTAATATGTCGAAAGTACTCACCAAATCTTCGAAAAATCGGTTCTTGGACGGGAAGGCTCTTTCTTGAATAACCGATTTTTGGGTCGATCATGAAAGTTAATACGTTGTTTTCATCGGTGGTTTGCTTTTATATTTTTCGACACTCCTTTCTTTCACCTCTAGTGTATTACAATAAATAGAAACGCTAAAATGAAGGTTTTTGAACCGATTGAAGTAAAAGTCGTCCGCACTTTTATTATAGTAAACTCACATTGAGGTTTTAGGTTATCCTGATTAACGTGAAGTTGATGTTTATTCCAACTTCTGCCTTGAAATTCATCAAAAATTTGCAGTTACGAACATGGAACAGCATGGAACCTTTATAGTTCCATGCCGTTTTGTTCTCTTCCTCTTCGTCTTCGTCGTCTCTGGATTCCTAAACTCCAGTTTCTTAAACCGAGCTGATAAGGACTTGTACACCCGCCAAACGGGATCTGTAGTTCAAACGGTGTTTCAAAATTAAGCTAAGCTTAGCTATGTCCCCGTTTAAACGATGACTTGTACCCCCGGCCCTTAGCATTTACCGATTTTGATGAAATTTGGTATGTAGGCTCCATTTGGGGTTTAGTTGTGCCCCGAAGATTTTGGTTGATGTAGGTCACTTCTAAAGGTTGAAAATTGAGGGTTGAAATTTTCAAGAGTGCCCTAGCTCGAAAACTCTCGAAATAAAGGTATCGTTTTTTTCACCAATTTTAAATAGTAGGTATTGGATTTTTAAACATTTTTGAGACCACCCGGAGCCCTGTAGGACAAACCGTTCGCTCCCTACAAGTACTTGAAGGTTGGACTTACGATAAAACAGAATCATGAGTGTGAATTACTTAAGAGGCCTAATCTCCGTTCAAACGTTAGCTGACCAAAATGCGATCGTCTCTTCGAGTTGTACTCAGTTTTGCGTCCTTAACAACCAGTAATCAAATTTTTATAAATGAAGGAATTTTCTATTTTTCTTCGAATGGAGTGTGAAGCTTTTATTTCATCTAAATGAACACACTTGATTGTGAAACAAAAATATATTATATTAGGTCTATTTTTATTATTTTTTTTAAATCAATAATCTTGCTAAGTACCCAGTGAAAGCCTGAATATGAGATAGTAGGTACGGAGAAACCTAGTGATCAGTGTGTTCCAGAAACGAGCGTTTTCTAGGAGTTTCAGGGTCCATCTAGTCGATCAGTTTGTTCAGAGTGATAGCTGAGTTTCAGAAGGGAGCATTTTTCAGGAGTTTCAGAGTATGTAACAGTGAGTTCAGCGTACCTAGTGATCAGTGTGTTTAAAAAGGATCCCAGTCGATCAGTGATCTAGTCAATGCGCTCTGTAAAGTGATCAGTTTGTTTCAGAAGGTGCTCTCCAGGCGTTTCAGACTCTCAGTTGAAGTGCGTTCGGACGTTTCAGGTGCACCAAGTCGAGAGGTTCAATAAATTGATGAGTGTGTTTCAGCAGATTATGAAGTTTTAAGTGTTTCAGGGAGCACCTAGTCGATCAGTTTCATCAATATTGATCAGTGTGTTTCAGAAGGGAGCTTTTTCCGATGTTTCAGGGTACACCTAGTCGATGTGTATTATGAATTGATCAATTTATTTCAGGTGCTCTCCAGGTGTTTCAGGCTCTCAGTTGAAGGTGGTTCGGACGTTTCAGGTGCACCAAGTAGTGTGGTTCAACAAATTGATGAGTGTGTTTCAGCAGGGAGTTGTCGATCATTTTCGACGTCCGAGGAGACGGATCGAGCAGACGCGAGACGAAGGGATCATTCGATCAGTTTCATCAATATTGATCAGTGTGTTTCAGAAGGGAGCTTCTTTCCGATGTTTCAGTGTACACCTAGTCGATGTGTATTGTGAATTGATCAATTTATTGCAGGTGCTCTCCAGGTGTTGCAGACTCTCAGTTGAAGAGAGTTCGGACGTTTCAGGTACACCAAGTCGGGTGGTTCAATAAATTGATGAGTGTGTTTCAGCAGATTATGAAGTTTTATACGTGTTTCAGGGAGCACCTAGTCGATCAGTTTCACTAATATTGATCTATGTGTTTCAGAAGAAAGGGTTTTTAGGTGTTTCAGGGATTATAATACTGACTTCAGTGTACCTGGTGATCAGTATGTCTGAGAAGGGTGCCTGTAGCTCAAGGTGCTAGCTGATAAGCTCTGAAGAGCAACCAGTGTGTTTCAACAGATTATGAAGTTTTAAGAGTTTCAGGGAGCACCTAGTCGATCAGTTTCATCAATATTGATCAGTGTGTTTCAGAAGGGAGCTTTTTCCGATGTTTCAGTGTACACCTAGTCGATGTGTATTGTGAATTGATCAATTTATTTCAGGTGCTCTCCGTGTGTTGCAGACTCTCAGTTGAAGAGGGTTCGGACGTTTCAGGTGCACCAAGTCGGGTGGTTCAGTAAATTGATGAGTGTGTTTCAACAGATTGTGAAGTTTTATACGTGTTTCAGGGAGCACCTAGTCGATCAGTTTCATTAACATTGATCTGTGTGTTTCAGAAGAAAGGGTGTTTCAGGGATTATAATACTGACTTCAGTGTACCTAGTGGTCAGTGTGATTGAGAAGGGTGCCAGTAGCTCAAAGTGCTAGCTGATAGGCTCTGAAGAGCAACCAGTGTGTTTCAGAAGATTATGAAGTGTTATGAGTGTTTCAGGGAGCACCTAGTCGATTTATTATGAAGTGATCAATTTATTTCAGAAGGTGCTCTCTAGGTGTTTCAGGCTCTCAGTTGAAGAGGGTTCGGACGTTTCAGGTGCACCAAGTCAGGTGGTTCAGTAAATTGATGAGTGTGTTTCAGCAGGGAGTTGTCGATCATTTTCGACGTCGGACGAGACGGATCGACCAGACGCGAGACGAAGGGAGTAGGTCAGCTAAGAGCGTGCGGTGGACCAACAGAACCGGATCAATGTGGACGGAGGGGGGCAAAGGCGAGCTAACGAAGCGAGCGCAGTTAGCGCTGCGCAGAAGGGACGGGTCACCTCCGTCTGCACGTCTTCCAAGGCGGCCCTTCCGATGGACGTGATCAAGTTGATTCGCGGCGTCAAATCCCGCGAGCCTCTTTGGGACAGGAAGCACTCCTTCTACCACGACAGGACCGTCACGATGGCGCTTTGGGACGACGTCGCTTTTTCCCTCGGAGTCGACTGTAAGTATCAAGTCCAACACGTCGATTCGCGTCGTCTTCCCTTTCAGGTCGTCCCGCCTTCGACTCGAAAGCGCCTTTGGACGGAGGCGCCGTTGGACTCGAGAGCCGGCGTTGTGTCGTGTTTTGGCGCGGGAGGCTCGTCATATGTGAGTGAGCACGTGACTGTTTATTATCAATGCATTGTTGCTTTCTAGCATTATGTTCTCCCCCTTCCGAGTGGGGAGGACGCGAGAGCCATCTAGCGGGGGAGGGCAGAACTCGAGTTCCCTCCCGTTCGACCCACCCGCCCACCACCCCTCAAGGTCGACCCCCCCCCCCCCCAAACTCACCCCCGCAGTCATGAATGTGCCCTCAGGGTGGAATTCATAGTCATTACTTGAGTCTGAGTGCACCCTCAAATGCATCGATAAGGGTTGGCGGGCACTCAATCGTATTCATAGACAAGATTTGAGGGCGCCCTGAGGGAGCACTCAGTACGATGTCTAAGGGCGCACTCAAAGGTATTCATAAATAAACTCAGCGTTGAGTTGAGGCCCACCCTCTACTCAATGGTGCAAAATCCTGAGTGTTGGCCGGAGGTACCTTGAGTGCCCCTCAGCCAGAGTTGGGCATTAGCTAACTAATTTATTATCTAGTTAATTTTTCAACTAATAGCTAAATTAGTTAATTAAGATAAATAAAAGATAAAGATAAAAGATAAATTTAGCTATTAGCTGTCGAGGAACCGCTAAAATTTCCAGCTAAATTAGCTATTAGTCGAAAACTTATATCTAACAGATTTAGCTGCGGAGATTTAGCTGTTCCTCGACAGCTAATAGCTAACGCTGAAAACAAAATTTATTTCTCCACACGAACAGCTAGTAGCTAATCTAACCATTTCACTGTCGAGGAACAGCTAAATCTCCACAGCTAGTAAATCTGTAAGCTATAGTTTTCGACTAATAGCTAATTTAGCTGGAAATTTTAGCTGTTCCTCAACAGCTAATAGCAAAATATTTAGCTGCTAGCTTCAGCTAAATCGTATCTAAATTAGCTGTACCTTTTAGCTGTTAGCTATAGCTAATTTTTGAATAACACTGCCCTCAGCCACAGTTATCAGATTTTCCTACTGAAAATAGAGTACAGCAAATCAACAACCTATCTATTTTGTTCGTCTAATAAAAAATAGCGATTAGACAAGTTTTTCCGTCAAAGATATCCAATATAAGATCATCGCAAGCTTTCCTTATAACACAATCTTTTCAATATTTCACCCCGAACTCGGTGAAATCTTCCGAGATTGTGAGTTTCTTTCGTGAAGTTGTCAAACATTCCTGCCTTCGTTCTCAATACTCATTCTTGTTTTACGATCCAGTAAAATTATATAGTCGAAAATTATATGGGTTGGTAATAAAGTACAAGTTGAATAAAAAAAGTCTGCCAAGTGGGTGTGGCACATAGCTTCCTCGTATCCATAACCCGATTATATAGATGATCCGATGCATAGTAGTTAATCTCAAAACACCAATCTCTAAGTACCTTCCACTACCCTCATAGGGGACCATCTACACGCTAATCTGGTCAATCCTAGAAAATTTCATCAAATTCGGATGAAAAATGTAAATGTTATGGCTGTTACAAGGGAATTCACGTTTGCGCATGCGCAGTCGCTTCTATCAGTCCGGGGATGATGATTTTCATAGGGGACCGTCTACACACCAACCCGCACAATTTCAATTTCCCTGAAAATTTCATCGAAATCAGACAATAACTTCGTATAGTCATGCGCGTTACAAGGAATTCATGACAGACACACAGACAGACAGACACGGAACCAAAATTGTTCGGGAAGGTCTAAAAAGCAAAACGCGAGTGAAAATTTTGATTTTGGAGAACTTTTTTTTTCATCCTTGAAAGGTGAAAACAAAGCTTCCGCTACCTTGGTAGACTCGGAAGCGATAACAATAAACACCCTATTCTTATTCATAAATACGATTATGAATACGAATCATATCTGCGATTTCATGATTATGAATACGAATACAATCGTATTCACACTTTGAATATGATTTTCTCCTTATTCAAATTTTGAATACGATTTTATGATTTCCCTAAAATCAATTTTTTTACGATTTTCCCTAAAAAGTATACTTTTTTAAAATGATTTTCTCCCGAACAATGGACATATTTATGACCTAACTTTGGCGAAATAAACTATCAAAATTCGAAACGCTCGCCAATTCTTATCGGATTTTTCACGCAGAATCGAATGAGACCAACCCCAGGTCGCCACGACCAACCGTATAGAAACTACGAGGAAATTTCTACCGAATGTTTTTAATCGAATTTTGATAGATTATTTCGCTGAAGTTAGGTCATAAATATGTCCATTGTTCGAAAGAAAATCATTTTAAAAATGCTGCAAATTATTACACAATGGTTTGTTATTTTTTATTTTTCTATATAGATCACTCGTCTGCAAAGCCACCAACCATCCAACTTAAAGAAACACATCGATCGCATTTCGGTCAGCTATAATTTGAACGGAGATTAGGCCTCTTTTGCGATTCACACTCGTGTTTCTGATTTATCGTACGTCCAAACTTTAAATTCTCGTAGTGAGCGGACGGTTTGTCCTACAGAGCTCCGCGTGGTATCAAAAAATTCTAAAATTTCTATAGAATCTTAAATTGAAGGAAAAACAATACCTTTATATCAAAATTTTTTGAGTTAGGGCGTTTTCAAAATTTCAAAATCCCTCATCCTCCTTGGAACCCTTAGAAGTGACCTACATCAACCAAAATCTTCGGGGCACAACTAGACCCCAAATGGAGCCTACATACCAAATTTCCTCAAAATCGGTCAATTCTAAGTGGGGAAAGTGGCGCGTATGGCATACGGCGGACGGACGGCCAAATTTTTATTCGATATGTGGATTCTACGTAGTACCTTAAAACTTAAACCAATAAGTTTTGAGGGGGGTTAAAAAAAAAATTTCTTGGTCGATTCCAAAGGTTTATTATTGAAAATAATAAACCAAAATGGGAAAACTACTGAATAAATCGTTTTTTCCATTTTCTCTGGCAATTATTGTTCGATTTTGATGATTCCGGCGGCAATATTTCAGTTTTTCGATTCCCTAGAGCACTAATAAATTTCTAAAATCCTTTAAAATTTCAAATTTAGGTACAACTTTTTCAGTTTTGCCCCTTCAATTTCACGAAATATTAAACACGAACGGCGACCGACTGAGACCCTCTCAAGGGTTGGACGTACGATAAATCAGAAACACGAGTGTGAATCGCAAAAGCTTAGCCGACCGAAATGCGATCGATGTTTATCTTCATGTTGGTTGGTGGTAACAATGGCAAAGCCTTGTTCTTTGCAGACGAGTGATCTATATAGAAAAATAATAAACTGTGTAATAATTTGCAGCGTTTTTTCAATATTCCTGTTCCTTTATAGCTTACTAATTGTACCCCAGCTTTGAAATTGAGGAAAAATTTTCATTACATCACGGATTTTCATGAATTATTCTCTGGCCATTATGGTGCCAGGACCCCATAAACCGAATTTTTTTGGTTAACCCATTTCCGGCCACTGATGCGTTTTCGCATCGTCACATTTTATGATTTTTTTTTTTTTTTATTTTATTGGCATCGGTAATACCATACAGCCATGGTGTTATTAACAATATTTACATTGTATGTTATTTTACGTTGCTAGGTATAAAAAATATATAAATCTGAGTAAATTTACAATTAACTAAATGTTGTCCATTCTCATCAGGTTATTTGGTTATATTTGAACTACAGAGAAATAAGAAAATTAGTTCGTAGACGTCTGGTCGAAGGATGGTTGCGAGGTTGAACGGTCGAGGGATGGATGTTGGGAGGCTGTTAATCATAATGTCTTGTTCTTCATTGAATTTGTTGCATTCGAGGATTATGTGATGCAACGTCTCTGTCGTCTGACAGGTGTCGCACAGGTCCGTATCGCTTCTGCCAATTCCGTGTAGATAGGCTTTGGTCACGCAGTGCCCAGATCGAATTCTACTTATTGCTTTATAGAAGGGTTTACTTTTCCCCGGGCACTTGGTAAACCACGGAGTTAGTGAAACTTTGGGAAACGTTGTTTTGTATTGTAAGCGTTTTCGGTTGGTTTCGAAAGTATAATGACTAATAAACTTGAATGAGTCTAACTGCAATTGCTCTGAGGGAGCCAATGGTAGCGTAATTCCAAACCGTAAAACTCACAAAATGATACTAAGAGAATTACCAATACCCCTAGTACCTTAGACACCTTGGATTATGGGAACAAGAAATGTAGACGACACAGGTTACAAGTTGCTGTTCAAGAATTGTATTAACGAAATAAATGAAATGGTCTACAAATAATATGCCTATCAATAGTACCTGACTTATAGTACTTCAAAATCTAGATATATATGAGAAAATAAAACGTATCACGTTGGTAAATAGGAAACGGTACGCAACGCGTACTGACTGAAATAATATCACACAATTCAAGACTAAGTGTGGGCTATGAAATATATGCAAAAGGTAAGTTGTACCAAAACGAGTACCGAAATAAGTATTATAAGTTGTATGAGAAAAGACAGGCGTACTGAAAATATGTACCCTTCGAAATGACTATCACACAAGATATATGACAAAAGAAAAGCGTATCGTTACGTGTATCAAAATTACTATACGAATTATTACGACGTACCAAAGGTACCAAAATATGTATTACTAGCTGAAAAGCCTGCTAAACGCAGGCAAAAAATTGTAGACATGTAAAAAAAAATTATGTCGCGGCCAGGAATCGAACCCGGGACCCCTACGTTCGGGCGACATACGTACGTACGTACGGTTGGCGTTTTATGTATATAGATTACAAATGCTGATGGCGTACTGTTATTTGTACCGAAAATGTTGCACAATTACTGAATTTACAATAGGTTGCATATGTACCTATGGATCTACTAACCAAAGTTGCGTTTGTACCGATTAATAATCTTATTCAAGAACAATATAATATATTGTTTGCTACGCTATAATTGTTTTGCTACGTGCCAGTTAACTCGCTACATTCCAGATTCTATATTATAGAATCTGGAATGTAGCGAGTTAACTGGCACGTAGCAAAACAATTGGAAGTAATATGAGCTGGGGATTACCGTACTACAGAGATTCTGGAGTCGTCTCAAGGGTGTGGCACGGGATGTACCAATCGTGAAGGCGCCTGATCCGGTAGTATAGGTGTCCAAGGAGAGTTCGACAAGCCCGAAGGTAGTTGTCGGCAGGATACGAAGAAAAGGGGTTGAGCGTACCACTGTGACTTTAGGTATGTACAAGCTGAGAAAAACTGTTACTTTCGCTACACCAGTCTTTGGCAAAAAGACGATGGCCCTGGTGAGCACTACCACTCTGGTCAAACGTAGGAAGCTGACTGACGGTGGGGGAGCTCGGTTGAGGGTGGCTGGTCGCTGCTGGGGTGGGAAAGCCGACGACGCCCCGAGAAGCCCCGAAGAATCATTGCCCCTCCTCAGGCTGCTCCGACGTGGAGGCCCGGCTGGCTTGACTCGCCCGTCGTGACGTCATACGCTCCACCGCCCCATCCCCCGACTTACAGTATGTTTCACCAGATGGGTATCGATCATACGTGTCTTGCCACTCTTTCAACATCTCTTCCCTGAGCCGTCTGCGTAAATCTGATGGTAGATATACTGGAGTCTGGATGTCAATCGTGGGTTTTTTCGTCGCTTCTTTTGCGTAGGAATCCACCAGCTCATTTCCAACTATACCCGCATGGCTTTTCACCCATATCAGCCTGAACTGCCGTCCCGAGGTCCTCAAAGCTGCACATAGTTTGACGATCTCACCCTCTATGTAGTTCAAATTCGAGTTGGGGTTGATATTTTGTAATTTGGTTATTACACTCAGGGAATCAGTCAGGAAGATCACGGGTCTTGGCTCTAGATGGAGTTGCATCGCGTACTTCAATGCTTCGTGGAGTGCAATCAGCTCGGCTGTATATATAGATGCGAAATCTGCCAATCTGAATCGGGCGATGGCATTTTGGGTTACATCGTAGTATGCGGACCCTACTTTACCGTCTATCAAGGAGCCATCGGTGTAGATATGTACAACTTCGGGCCACCGTTCATGGATGAATTTTGTGAATGATGTAGGGTTTTGAACAGAGTTAGACGGGATGGATATAGGAGGGGCTCTCAAGCTCACATAATTCAGCTCATACCGTACAGGCTTCGGGAGCGGTGGGATAAGATCGAGGTATTCGGATATGGCATAGAATGCTTCTCATAATAGTGGACTTGGTTTCTTGGCCCAGTACTTATCCGTCAAATTGAGTATGGATAGATCTCTGAGACGTGAGAAATGGAGAGGATGCCGCTGAAATAGTGACAAAGCAAATCTTCGAGCTATCATTTTGCCGCGAGCTCCGAGGGGAGGTTCTCCAGCTTCAGCGTAAAGTGCATTGAGGGGAGTTGAGGTCAATGCGCCTAACGCAACTCTCAAACATTTTGATATCATACGCTCTAGTTTTTGGATTGACGTCTTACTAGCAGAACCATAGAAGCAGAATCCGTACTCAACGATGCTGCGGATTGTTGCTCTGAAGTAGGTACATCATGTTTATGTGAGGGTCCGCTCCCCAATTGGCTCCTGTGACTGACTGTAGGACATTTAGGTGTTTTCCGGATTTGCAAATAACGGCTTCAATATGGCGGTTCCATGACATTCTTTTTGTGAGAGTAATTCCCAGGAACTTGACTTCTTCCACCACTCTGAAAGTCTCACCAGCCAAGCGCAATTCGTCTCCAAATGGCCTCCTTCGTCTCCTGCTAAATGGACAGATCAAGGTTTTTGATGAAGATAGAGAAAGACCCAGGCCAGCAAAGAAAGTTTTTAAACCTACTAATGCATCGTTCAGGAGATCGGTAGAGCTGTCCCACTCTTTGTTGGATGAATATATGCAAATGTCATCCGCGTACTGGATAATTTTTACTCCTTCGGGAATGTACTCTTCAACATCAGAGACATAAAGTGCATATAAGAGGGTACTGAGGATACACCCTTGCGGGAGTCCCTTCCATGCCTTCCGTGGTCCAAATAACTGTCCGTTAATGCGAACATAAATGTTCCGTTCCCAGATTAGTGAGACTATATTAAGAGCTACTCTCGAGGGAAGTCCAATGTTCACAAGGTTTTGATGGAGTATACTCAGGTTTACATCGTCATACGCGGAACCTACGTCCAGAAATATAGCGAGAGTGGACTTCTGAGATGTGAACCCCAAAAGGACATCCGTAATAAGCTGGTTGATGGCGTCTATGGTAGACCTTTTCGCTCTGAACCCGAATTGGCTAGATGGAAGAACCCTGTTCTTTTCAATCCACCATTGCAATCTATATTTGATCAATCTCTCGAATGTCTTAAGAATACATGAAGCAAGCGAGATGGGCCTGTACGAATCCGCAGTGTTTAATTCCTTTCCTTGTTTGTGGATTGGAATGATAATGAAATCAGACCAATCTTACGGAAACTCACCAGTGAACCAAAAGAAGTTGAAAAAGCTCAGAAGTTTGGTTTTGAAGAGGGCGGAAACATTCGAAAGGATCTGGTAAGAGAAGTTATCCTTTCCTGGTGCCGAGTCCGACCGATTTGAAAGGGCTCAGCTCCAGCATTGTGAAAGGGGTATTGATGTAATCCGTAGGTGCTGTATCTTCGGTAGCCTCCGGCCTAGGCAAATGAGCACTAGCGGGGGTGAGCTTTGTCAGAAACTCCTGAATCCACTCGCCCTCTTGTAATGGGTTTTTACAGCATCTGGACCTTCTAATAGCTTTGATTTGTGACCAGATTTGACCTATGGGTGTAGCTCTACTCAACGAGGCACAGTATGCTCTCCATTGCTCTCTCTTAGTTTGCTTTAATATGCGTTTAGCTGAGGCAGCTGCTGACGCCATAGCCACGAAGTTTTGAAGGTTAGATGACGATTGATAGTTTCTCGTAGCTTCCTGGCGTTTTTGGACTGCTGTGGAGCACTCAGGGGTCCACCAAGGATTACCTGGGTATCGCCGGCTCGATAGATGATTCTGCGGAATAGCCTCCTCACACGCATCTTCAAGTATCTGTATGTATTGTTGGTAAGAAAGATTGGGATTTTGTAGTAGATCAGTTTGCTGAGACAAGTACGATTTGAACCTATCCCAGTCCGCTTTCTTGAGATTCCACTTTCTTGATGGTAGGTGTGGCCCAAGTCCCTCATCACTATCTGATTTTTTTAAAATAGGTATTGAATATCTGATTTCTTTCTGAATATCTGAATATCTTAATATCTGAATCTATCTATTTCTTTCTATCTTGAATATCTATTTCTTTTCTATCTGATTTTTTTTAAATATTGAAAATAGTGGAAATCTTGGCAAAATAATTTCTTCTTGTTCATGCTGTTCCCTAAATTTCCAGAAAAAAATGTTCTCTGACGTTCGGGAGCTGAATGCGATTTTGGAAATTTTTTGAAAATGAGGCCTTTTGGCCAAAGATATGATATATCAGATATGATAATATCATATCTATATAGCATAATATGCTATATAGATAATATGCTATATATATAATATATTATATTATATGCTCATATGATATATGAGCTGGCTCAAATTCGATTCTGGGATAAATGATACTGGATAAATCATATTGCTTTGGAAAACTCTCAAATCTTATTGAAAAGTAAAATTCATTAAATATTGAGTATTTTTGCTCTCGATTGGTGAGCAAAATTTATTTCGGACGGCATTCTGTAAAACAGTTCATTTTCCTCTCCCCATTGTTATTTCTACCCTTGGCTTGAAATGGGTTAATTATTTTTAATAATATTCCTTTGGAATTGACCAAGAAAAAAAATTATTTAACCCCCCTCAAAATTGCCAGACTGGAACCATTTGGGGGGGGGTGAACTCGAATTCGCATGTTGGGTGTCGTAGATCATGGATTTTAAAATGCTCTTCAGATTCGAGGCTCCCATGCCGCTAGAAACATTATGGTGGATAATGGTGAGAGACCACTCTTTCTTGCTTACAATACTGAAACAGTTTTATCGCTCACCAACTGGTTTAAATTGACCCAATGCTTATCTAATGGGACTTCCCCTGGAATGCATGTGTAGGTTCTTGAGAGAGATTCCGATCCTCAGACTTTTACATTTGACCAAAAACAATGAACTGGATAAATCATATCGTTTTGGAAAACTCTCAAATCTCATGAAAAAGTAAAATTCATAAAATTGAGTATTTTTGCTCTCGATTGGTGAGCAAATGATGCTTTATTTCGGCCGGCATTCTGTAAAAAATTTCATCCTCCTCTTCTCATTATTCAGTTATTCCTACCCTTGGCTTGAAATGGGTTAACCCTTAACTGCACACAATTTCCGATTTTCTTGAAAAAAAAGAATTTCATGTATTTTGGCCCCCTGAAAACGAAAGTGACAAGGAAAAGTCCCTAAATTACATAGTTTGACCGATAATCCCTAATTTATGCCCTTATCATATATGATAGAACGTGGTTAAGGCTAAAGGGGATGACAAGTGTGCGAGAGAGACAGCTATATCGGGAAAAGAGAGAGTCAGGAGCTCAATCATTTTCCCAAAAGTTCTCAGCTATCAGTGGACCGATTTTCATTCTGTAAAATTATTTGGTTTCCTTTCTTCGTATTCCATCTTTGTGCCATGTCAAATTTCTCATAAAATCTATATTTTTTGACGAAACACCATAATTAATCTTTTGGTGATTCACTCATTGACCAAATATGCGGGCACTAGAATAAATTTTCCCAAAACCGAGATACCAGGCATATTCTAGCAGATGTCCCCAACATATGGAATCCATCAGAAATCAAAAATATTGAGAATTAGCGACCGAAAGAGAAAACGAAAATCAAAAGGGGTGAACTTCAGTCAGGCAACCCCCCTCGCCATTCGGAAGACAACAAACCCGCCCTTCAGCTCATCCGCCACCTGCCCAACACAGTTCCCGTACTCAGAAGTTTTATAAAACGCTTGCCAGGTGGGTGTGGCACATAGCTTCCTCGTATCCATATTTCGAAAGTATTGATACCCTTATAATTGAGAAATCATCAAAAACCCGATTTTGAGAATATCACCCCTATTATTCACTAATTAATAATAAAATCGTATGCCAAGTAGGTGTGGCACATAGCTTCCTCGTATCCATAACTCAAAAGTATTGATACTCTTATAATTGAGAAATCATCAAAAACCCGATTTTGAGAATATCACCCCTATTATTCACTAATTAATAATAAAATCGTATGCCAAGTAGGTGTGGCACATAGCTTCCTCGTATCCACAACTCAAAAGTATTGATACTCTTATAATTGAGAAATAATCAAAAACCCGATTTTGAGAATATCACCCCTATTATTCACTAATTAATAATAAAATCGTATGCCAAGTAGGTGTGGCACATAGCTTCCTCGTATCCACAACTCAAAAGTATTGATACTCTTATAATTGAGAAATCATCAAAAACCCGATTTTGAGAATATCACCCCTATTATTCACTAATTAATAATAAAATCGTATGCCAAGTAGGTGTGGCACATAGCTTCCTCGTATCCACAACTCAAAAGTATTGATACTCTTATAATTGAGAAATCATCAAAAACCCGATTTTGAGAATATCACCCCTATTATTCACTAATTAATAATAAAATCGTATGCCAAGTAGGTGTGGCACATAGCTTCCTCGTATCCATATTTCGAAAGTATTGATACCTACTCTTATAATTGAGAAATCATCAAAAACCCGATTTTGAGAATATCACCCCTATTATTCACTAATTAATAATAAAATCGTATGCCAAGTAGGTGTGGCACATAGCTTCCTCGTATCCACAACTCAAAAGTATTGATACTCTTATAATTGAGAAATCATCAAAAACCCGATTTTGAGAATATCACCCCTATTATTCACTAATTAATAATAAAATCGTATGCCAAGTAGGTGTGGCACATAGCTTCCTCGTATCCACAACTCAAAAGTATTGATACTCTTATAATTGAGAAATCATCAAAAACCCGATTTTGAGAATATCACCCCTATTATTCACTAATTAATAATAAAATCGTATGCCAAGTAGGTGTGGCACATAGCTTCCTCGTATCCATATTTCGAAAGTATTGATACCTACTCTTATAATTGAGAAATCATCAAAAACCCGATTTTGAGAATATCACCCCTATTATTCACTAATTAATAATAAAATCGTATGCCAAGTAGGTGTGGCACATAGCTTCCTCGTATCCATATTTCGAAAGTATTGATACTCTTATAATTGAGAAATCATCAAAAATCCGATTTTGAGAATATCACCCCTATTATTCACTAATTAATAATAAAAACGTCCGCCAAGTAGGTGTGGCACATAGCTTCCTCGTATCCATATTTCGAAAGTATTGATACTCTTATAATTGAGAAATCATCAAAAACCCGATTTTGAGAATATCACCCCTATTATTCACTAATTAATAATAAAATCGTATGCCAAGTAGGTGTGGCACATAGCTTCCTCGTATCCACAACTCAAAAGTATTGATACTCTTATAATTGAGAAATAATCAAAAACCCGATTTTGAGAATATCACCCCTATTATTCACTAATTAATAATAAAATCGTATGCCAAGTAGGTGTGGCACATAGCTTCCTCGTATCCACAACTCAAAAGTATTGATACTCTTATAATTGAGAAATCATCAAAAACCCGATTTTGAGAATATCACCCCTATTATTCACTAATTAATAATAAAATCGTATGCCAAGTAGGTGTGGCACATAGCTTCCTCGTATCCACAACTCAAAAGTATTGATACTCTTATAATTGAGAAATCATCAAAAACCCGATTTTGAGAATATCACCCCTATTATTCACTAATTAATAATAAAATCGTATGCCAAGTAGGTGTGGCACATAGCTTCCTCGTATCCATATTTCGAAAGTATTGATACCTACTCTTATAATTGAGAAATCATCAAAAACCCGATTTTGAGAATATCACCCCTATTATTCACTAATTAATAATAAAATCGTATGCCAAGTAGGTGTGGCACATAGCTTCCTCGTATCCATATTTCGAAAGTATTGATACTCTTATAATTGAGAAATCATCAAAAATCCGATTTTGAGAATATCACCCCTATTATTCACTAATTAATAATAAAAACGTCCGCCAAGTAGGTGTGGCACATAGCTTCCTCGTATCCATATTTCGAAAGTATTGATACTCTTATAATTGAGAAATCATCAAAAACCCGATTTTGAGAATATCACCCCTATTATTCACTAATTAATAATAAAAACGTCCGCCAAGTAGGTGTGGCACATAGCTTCCTAATACCCATAACCCAATTGTATAGATGATCCGATGCATAGTTGTTGATCTCAAAAAATCAATCTCTTAGTACCTTCCACTACCCTCATAGGGGACCATCTACTCGCCAATCCCCATAATCCCTGAAAATTTCATCAAAATCGGATGAGAAATGTAGAAGTTACGGCTATGGCAAGGATTTCATGTTAGACAGACACGTAACCAAAATTGTTCAGGAAGGTCGTACTTATCTAAAACGTGGACGCGAGTGGAAATTTTGATTTTGTAGAACTTTTTTTGTTCAATCTTGAAAAGTAAAAGTAATGCTTCCGCTACCTTGGCAGACTCGGAAGCAAAATGTTTAAATGAGGTTGTGCCACTTACCATCTTCGTACCTAAAATACGACAGCATAGAGATAATCCTATATGCTCAGTAGGTAATAGAAACTTCAATTTCCAACTATCTGTCACAACCCTCCAAATTTGAGGTCAGACGATGATGACATTCATAGGGAACCATCCTAAGTCCCAACCACACACAACTCAGAAAAAAGTACTTTCGCGCAAAATATTTGCGCGTAATTGACACTAACTTCATTTTTTTAAAACGAAACCCCCCTTTTGGTTTATTATTTTCAATAATGAACCTTTGGAATCGACCAAGAAAAAAAAATTTTAACACCCCCTCAAAATTTGATGGTTTACGTTTCAAGGTACGTAGAATCGAATAAACATTTGGCCGTCCGTCCGCCGTACGCGGCACTTTTGCAACTTAGCATTGACCGATTTTGATGAAATTTGGTATGTAGGCTCCATTTGGGGTCTAGTTGTGCCCCGAAGATTTTGGTTGATGTAGGTCACTTGTAAGGGTTCCAAAATCAATTTTGAAATTTTGAAAACGCCCTAACTCAAAAAATTTTGTTATAAAGGTATTGTTTTTCCTTCAATTTAAGATTCTATAGAATTTTTAGAATTTTTTGATACCATCATTGATATTTCATGATACCATTCATTCTTCTGTGCAACGTTAGAAAAATGAATAGATATATACAAAGGTATTAAAAAATATCAAGTATGAACATATTAAAAAAAGAAACGTTGATTATTTATAGTCTTTTTATTCAATATTATTATTAAAAAAAGGTTTTTTAATTATGATTGAATAACATAAATATCCCACTTGAGTAACTATGTAATGAAAATTCATTTATCAATCAATTCATTTTCATAGTATATGATGAATATCACTCAATAAAATTGCTTATTCAGTATAACTTGGTAGGTAGATGTGGAAGTGAAATCGCAAGCAATGTTACTGACCTATTCCGTGGGGGTCAAGGAGGGTCGGATTGAAGGGGAGGGTAACAAGGGTCGCTAGGCAACCAACCTCATACTCCATTTGCTAGCAACCAATGAGCGTGCTTTATTTTTCATTTACCCTTTCCGTCTCCAATTGTCCAAGAATCGGATTTCTAACCAATCATTCATCAATTATTAATGACAATGAATATGCAAGCTATCTCATTTTTTACTCAACACCTTTAATAGCCCGAATTCTGCGATTTCATGATTTAAATAATAATAGTATGGTAAAAACTCAATGGTGGAAAGAGAGATCTACTTATTCTGGACACATTCCCGTATTATAATTGGAAAAAATCTTTCGTGGAGGATGAAAAACTTTGGGAAAACTTTTGAGTGCGACGCTAGCGCCATCTCCTAAAAGAGAATCAAACTAGAGGGCTGTCCCCTTTAGCCTTAAGCAGCCGAGACGATGATTTTATATGTGATATAATGCGAGCAAAATGGTTGAAAGAAATACATGAGACCAAATAGGTTTTCTCGCATAATGCTATTTAAAAATCACATTTATAATGCTATAAGAAAGCATAAATGCTCATTTGGAGTTTCTATCACCTATTTAGAAACTTAGTAGGATTATGGACAAAAATTTAGTGATATATTATACATAAGACATTTTTTCAAAGCATTTATTATGATAATTTGTATGTATGTAATTTAAAAAAAAAAGGCCTGCAGGCAGCAATAGGTTTGTTCCAGCGCAAAAAGTTCATGAACTCTAGTTCATGAACCCGCTGGGTGTGAGAACCCGAAAAAGTTGAAGAGTTCATGAACTTTTTAGGTTCAGGAACCTGTGCGCTGGAACGATTTTAGTAGTTAACATGAAATTCGGCAGGGAGCGCGGAAGTCGGCTTTCAACAAACCTTAAATAACCTCCTCTCATCTCAATCTTTAGCGGGATTTTTTAAGTTTAAGATTGAACGATTCTTCGCAATTTTAAACAAACAATGTCTCCTAGCTATTTTGTTTCAACCCCTTGTTTTTTCAAGTTTTCTCAATTTAAAAATTTTTTTCGTGTTTACTGACTTACTACATTAAAACTGTTGTAACTCCTGATATTTACCAAGTAAACTCAAATTTGAGGATATTGTTAAAAAGAGCGTTACATTTCCAACCTAACAATTGCGAAACCAAAATATTTTAGCAATAAAACATGTTTAAAAAAATCAAGTCAAAAAGCAAACTTCAAAGTTTTTACTCTGAATCCCTGCCTATTTCGATGGGCGCTCTTCGAAAAAACATGCTCAAATTGTCAGTTTTCCAATGGTCTATCAATTTTTCTTTTTAAAACTCATATTGGAAGAGTAGGTACCTAAATCAAGTTTTAGTGCCAAAAAAACGTGTGTTTTACTAAAAAATCGAGTGTTATACGTGGTTTATCATGGTCACCCTCGATCTCAAGATGAATCGACAAGTTTTTGGTATCATTAATTTCCTATGCATAGGAATTACATGTAATTTCATGCTGAATCCAATGGTGATACTTCTTGACTGCAAGATAGTGGTTATTTCGATGAAATCCTTCATTTTTCGTTCCAAAAATATTCATTATTCGTAGATAAGGTACTGAGCATAAAGTAACACCTTTCTACTAAATAACAACATCATCTTATTTGTGTTACGTTAAAATTCAATCTTATGGGACTCAAACAACATTGTTTCAGTAGAAAAAACATTGCAAATTTCATACCTGGAGTTCGGAGGTTCATTTCATTGATCAGCTTCCACTATTTCTTCAAAAACCCACTTTCTATCAGTGAGTAGTATCGCCATTGAATTCTGCGTGAAAAATTACTGAAGAAATGATACCAAAATCGTGAAGTCATCTTGAGATCGACGGGTGACCGGACTCCGCGTAAAACATTCTATTTTCTTGTGAAAAGCTTCAATTTTCTCGAAAAAGCTTTCAGTTCAAACGCAGCAACCCATTATTGTAGTCAACAAATCAACTTTTGCCCATGCCACATGAGTAATCAATCACCCCATCTTACGGTAGGTAAATAGTTTGCAGAAGAGAGGGATGATGTGAACTTCCTTGACACACTCTCCGAATAAATAGACAAATCTCACTGTAGTGATAATGGAATAATCGTGTATTTGTGAAAAAAAAACAAAGAGAAAGATCGAAAATGGCATCTGTTAGAACACAAGTAATTATCAAAAATTTACACTTCATTCGAAAAACACTTCATTCTTAGAGACGACTCGCTCTTCGAGAAAGAGGGGCTCAGCACAACGAAAAAAAGTTTGAGAATGAATCCAAGTGATTAGCGTGAAAACTGGTCAACAAATGAAAAATTTAGTAGGTTTCACGTGAACGGCACAGGTTACCCTTCAGTTCGAGTTCACAACCCTGCCTTCGATGAGTGCAGAAAGTTCATGAACCCAGGGGCAAAAAGTTCATGAACTGGAAGCGCTGGAACGCGGTTTATGTTTGCGAGTTCTCGAACTCGGCGCCGCTGGAACGCATCAGTTCATGAACTCAACATGCGCGCGGGTTGTGCGCAGGTTCGGTGTAAGAAAGTTCATGAACTGAGAGGCGCTGGAACAAACCTAATAATTTTTCCTCTTATCATTGGCCAGTCTATAGACAAGAATAGTTGAAGACTAAACAATAAGTAGACAATTTTTGACAAGGTGGCTTCGGCTTCATGTGACTCTCCCACGACCTCTCGCCTTTAAGGCGGGTGTCCACGTGAGAGTGTTTCCCTCTCGAGAGTGGCAAATTATCGAGAGTAAAACTCGCAAGTGTTCCACCGAGAGTACTCTCCGAGAGCGGTGGGGGGAGCTCTCCGAGAGTGGGGCGGTTGCATCATCCTCGATAGTGTAAACGCTTTCTCGTTGCTCTCCGCGAGTTCTCGCCAAGACGGTTTGTATTGCTGAGAGTTGAATCTGCGAGTTTTCAACATGGCCACGCCAAGTAAAAAGTGGGCCCATGAGGAGGTTTGCCTTCTCATTGAAAATTATGAAGCCAACCCTATCCTATGGGATATTCGTCACCCAGATTACAGGGACCGCGTAAAGAAAAATCTTGTGACTGAGAAATTAGCCAACAACTTCAATTGCCCGGTATCCGAGATAAGTAGGAAACTACACAACTTGAGAAATCAGGTAAGTTAATTTGACAAATATATTTACATTTTTTGTTGAAAATACAGCATAACTAAATACAGCAATATATCAATACTAGGGGAAAGGCTTGTACCTTGGGACGATTTTTTCAATTACATTTTTTTCACAGACAAAAGTAATTAAGCAATTAACGGAAGGGTGTATTATTCTCTACTACTCTTGAGGTTTAATAAAATGTATAAACCATAATTTTGAAAAAAGTTTAAATACCATAAAACTTGATTTTTCAAAATGTCTATTTTGTCCCGAGGTACAAACAGTGTATGTACCTCGGGACACCCATGTTTGTACCTTGGGACAGAAGGATAAATTTAGAAAAAAACCACCTAAATTATTCGAAATATTTTATTTAAACATTAGTTATCGCAAAAACAAGACTTTAATTTTCAAATATCCTTTTAAAGGAGTTCAAACATAGACAAGTAGCAAAATTTGGTTACCTACTTTTACATTGCTATCACACAAATATGATACTATCTTATCACAAACGGCATGTTCGGGATGAGTATTATTAAGTCAAACAAAGATGCTTCAAAGAATAATAAACTAAAAGGATCATTATTGGTAAATCTTGCTACCTTTTCGACCATTGGCCTGTTGAATCATCAAAAATGTAGTGTGCGCAGGTGTCGGAAAAACTGTTTGTTGTTATTTTTCTACACTAGACCTCATTCTGAGAATTCACTTTGTATTTAATTTGTTACCAACCACGGCCTTTTAGCGTGAGAAGACCTTTTTCTATGATTTTTCAAAGTTTCGAATGTTTATGACGTTACAGTGGGCAGGGGGGGGGGTCCTGCCCAGGCGGGAGGGGCGCGTGACGTCATAAACATTCGAAACTTTGAAAAATCATAGAAAAAGATCTACTCATCCAAAAAGAGAACGGCTGGTGTCAAAATTCTCAAGGTGAGGTCTACTTTTGATTAAAAATTAAAAAAAAAAATCAGGCGCATCTCCCATTGACTTCCGTTGACTTGGGATCAATCTCCTATCCTTTAGACTAAACTATATTAATTTACACTTCGGAATCAGAGCTCGCAACCACTGAGCTAAGGAAGTGAATGGACAGAAATGCGAAGAAAAAAAAAAAAAAAAAAAAAAAAAAAATGCGCCTCCTCCGCACGTACTTACTGCCAAAGCTAACCTATGGTTTAGTCTTTGGTAGGCTTACGGCGGGGAGGCTGCAGGAATTGGATCGTGAAGTACGCTCTGCTGTGCGCTCTTGGCTGAAATTCCCGCCTGGTGTCCCAAGTGCCTACATCCATGCACCAGTTAAATCTGGTGGGCTCGGTATTGTGTCCCTCTCAGCAAGCATCCCCTCTCTGCGCCGCCAGCGCCTGCTAGCCCTCCAAGGGTCGAGCTGGGGGGTCGCCCGTGCTGCTGCTGATCTTGATTTTGTCAGGCAGCAGTTAGCATGGTGCGACCGAGCAACACCATCTGCTCCAAAACCCAGTTCGTCTGCTGAGTTCGCTGCTGCGCTGCATGAATCAGTAGATGGTAAGGAACTCCGACAGTGCTCCGAAAGCCTAATCTCTTCCCAGTGGGTAGATTGGGCTTCGGAGGGCATTGGGGCCCGCGACTACCGCCACTTCCACGCCGTCCGTGTGGCATCTCTGCCAACTGCGGTGAGGTGTACGAGAGGTAGTCGTGGGGCAACCCTACCCCTTTGCCGCGCCTGTCGGAGTCGAAGTGAACATCTGTATCATGTGGTGCAGCAGTGTCCACGAACTCATGGGGGCCGCATTCTACGTCATGATGCGGTCGCCAAGCAGATAGCAGGTGCCTTGTCATCTAGCGGCTGGGATGTTGAGAGGGAGAGGTTATACCCCATGCCGAGTGACCAGGGTAAGAAGCCCGACATCGTTGCCGTCAAGCCTGACCAGTCTTGCATTATCCTGGATGTCCAAGTTGTCAATGGCAGCTTGGACATGGAGCAGACTTGGCGGGCTAAGATAAGGAAATATGACACGAATGATTTACGGCAAGCGGTGTCGGAGCTAAAAGGAGTGGCACCCAACAACATCAGGGTGATGGCTGCAACATTGTCATGGCGCGGAGTGTGGTGCGGGAAAAGCGCCACGGAGTTACGCGAGTTGGGCATCTCGGTAGGCGTACTCCGTGGTATCACCACCCGCGTCCTGCTCGGCTCATATTTGAACTGGTGGTCGTTCTATAGAGGCACTTCCCTTCATCCCTCTCTCCCACCCCCACCATCCTCATCTTCCCTAATCCCGAGGGCCGGCGTCGGGTGACTCCTGGGCGTCCTCCCCATTATATTTGATTTATTTATTTATTTTGTATTAATGGCGTGCCCCCTGCGTCTTTCAGGGGAGTTTCTTTAAAAAAAAAAAAAAAAAAAAAATAGCTGATCACAACATCTCTCCCCTGTAGGGAAATCTTAGTTACTCCGTTACTTAGTCAGGGTGGTGAGGGCTCTTTCGCCGGCCTTATTCAACCCAGTGAGAACGCTATATTTTTTACTGGCTTCGGAGTTTTTTTATTATTATTTCTTCATGAACGGGGGGGGGGGGGGGGGCATCTGCTGACCTCAACATTTGTCTGAATAGGCGGTGGCTCGACTCGTGTCTTGGGGGAAATTGTTTTGAGGACAACACTAATTTATTATTGTTCCCAGAGAATGCTGAGGAAACCACTCGGGTCTGTACGACTGCGCCACTTTGTTGAATCATCAAAGATTAACTTCCCTCGACCGAGGATCGATCTCCTATCGTTCCGACTAAACTATATTTACACTTCTGAGTCGGAGCTCGCTACCACTGAGCTAAGGACATGAATGTAAAGAGGTAGCTGATCACAACAGGCCCATCCACTGGCTGCTGATTCACTCCATCCTTTGATCGTGGCATCTGCACATGAATGGACCAACATCTTAACATGGTAGCTTAGGCCAAAACCGAATATAAATAACATAAAACGAAAAAATATTGTGTCCCAAGGTACAAACCTCAACGTGTCCCAAGGTACAAACATTTGACATCTTCCAAAAAATTTAATTATTGACATATCATGATATAATAACATTTTAAAAACATCAAAATCATAAAGATGAACCTTGAATTGAAGGAAAGCAGTTGCAAGTGGAAGAAATTCAAACTTATCTTTCTGTCAATTGATCGTGGTATGGAGCAAAGATAAAACTTTGGGACCGGTGATAACAAACAACGAATTTTCATCATCACATGGTCGGTGATAACAGAAAAAGGGGCACATACACGGTGTTGCCTTCACATCCAAAGATGATTGGAGCCCAGTCCAATTTTTTTGTGCCTCTTTTCTAATTGATTTAAGCATTGTCCCGAGGTACAAGCGTCCCAAGGTACAAGCCTTTCCCCTACGCATACAATTGCAATCCTCTTGATATACGTATTTTATTTCCATGGCAGGTTTCTCAAGAGCTCAAAAAAATTAAACAAAAAAAAGCGGAAGTGGGACAGAAGAAACAAAGCGATGGCCCTATTTTTCGGCATTAAGTTTTATCGTTCCGACCTTGCAGGCTGCTGCTACTCAATCCAATCTGGTAATTGGTAATGTTTGGTTCTCAATTTTTGTAGGGAAATTTAAGGAAATCAAACTATTCAAATACTAATTAAAGGGCACCCCAGATTCCACGTGAATTAACTTATTGTATCGTGATATGAGCATACTGCCAGGCTACTTCTCCTTGAGGAGTCATAAAATAGGTTTTGAACTCATCCCTCACATCTTTTTGAGAGGCAGGAAAGTTATTTCTTCTGCCACTCGCTAAAGAAAAGAAAGTGTTGTTTACTTCCTCATTACGCCATTGACCAGGTATTACAGTGTGTGTGGATCCATCTTCTGTATCTATCATTCCATTGCCTGTATACCCTTGTTCATTTATGTCCACTGAAAAATTGTGAAGCGCGCACAACGCTAGTACAATGTCACTTGTGGTTTGCGGATTCAGAAGTATAGGTTTTCTGAGTACTCGAAACCTGTTGGCCAAAATTCCGAAACTGTTTTCAACAGTTCGACGTGCTCTTGATAGGCGGTAATTAAATATTCTGTTGGGCGCTGGTTGTTCACGAAATGGGTATGGTTTCAGTATACATGATTTCATTGCAAACGCGTCATCTGCAACAAAGCAATATGGAACTGCCATTTCTCTTCCTAGAAGAGGCTGTGGTAATGGCAAAGGTAGTTTCTGCTGTTCCAGCAGGTTATACAAAGTGCAGTTGGCAAATACGCCTCCATCTGAGATTCTCCCATTACAACCCACATCGATGTAGGTAAACCTGTAGTTTGCGTCCACGACGCCTAATAAAACAATACTGTGCGTCCCTTTGTAGTTAAAAAATGTACTCCCGCTTTTGGGTGGGGCTTGAATAACCACATGTTTTCCGTCGATAGCACCGATGCAATGGGGGAAATTCCATCTTTTCTCAAAACCTTCTTCTATGCGCTGCCAGTCTTCTGTGGTTTGAGGGAACTGTAAAAAAAAATTAGTAAATAATAAAAATGAATGCGTGAGAAATACTTGAAATGAAATAAGTAGGTAACTATCAACCAAATCTCTTGAATCTTGAATGAATGCACTACTTTTATGTAAAATTTTCAGAGCCCAACATCTTCGAATTTCGGGAAAAGAAATGAGGAGAATGCATTTCCAAACAATACTAATGAGGGCAATGAACAAACTCAGGCTGACAAACCAAACGAAACGTCCCTACTTCCAAGCAAGAAAAAGAAGACACGAAAAGGCGAAATGGAAGACAACGACTCTGCTATAAAAGCTGCCCTACAAGTACTCAGTAAAGCCCCTGACGAACACGATAAATTTGGAGAATACGTTGCGTGTGAACTGCGATCAATCAAACTTGACAATATCAGAAGGAGATTAAAAACGAATATAAGGAAAGCAATATTGAATGCAGCTGAAGAAGAAGATGCTTATCTCATGCAAAGTTCATCTGACTGCAGTTCATCTGACTAACTCCTCGCGATCGGCGACATGCATACATACATACATGCATGTACATACGGTTGGGGTTTTATGTAATTAGATTCTTTTGGTTCCATCTCTGTCCACATATGTGAAGTGGTTAGGAACCATTTCTGAAATATAGTAGGGATACCTAATGTGAAATTTATGCCGACGTCAAATAAAATTTATAAAATCATCAAAAACATAAAATAAAACTATATTTAAAAAACATCATGTGCAGCAAGTGGCTTGTATCACGTTTGAACGAGATGGTAATGCAGTGGAGAAGTCCACGTTCTATTGTGACGAGCCGCCACAGGGGCTTCCACCACCGGCGATCCCCAAGTTGAAAATTCGAAGGAGTCTTCCATGCGAGACCGAAAGCATGGAGGTGGAGGTTGGGAGCGCGCCACCAGGCGGCAGCACCGTACGGGCCAGCGCCAGGAAGTGACTGGGTGGGGGAAGGATCCGGAGGGGGAGGGCACGGCTGGGGGAGCGCAACCGCCTACCCTCAGTCGTGTCTTGATCGAGCCACTCACCCCAACTCTGTGTGAAAGTCTGTGTGACAAAGTCTGTGTGGAAACTCTGTGTGGAAACTCTGTGTGGAAAACTCTGTGTGGAAAAGTCTGTGTGACCTCAGTAAATCGAACATTTGGAAGCCCGAAGTTAACCATTGAAACTATCAGTGTACGATTGCGCCCTCCTGAAGATTCAAGTAGCCAACGGCCGACCCTAGCATCTCAAAACGGACCACACCCAACGGATTCTCTCTCAAACCCAGTACTGGTAAATCTAAAACGCTTGTAAAATTCTTTTTCTTAAATTGTTCCTCCTAGGTAATTGATTCTAGTGATTTTCTCTTGTCCAAAGGACTTGTTATATTTCATGTTACGAAACACCACGTGTTAGATTTTCATGTTCCGTAACATCATATGCTCAAGTTCATGTTTCGTAACACCACATGCGAATGTTCACATTCCCTCTCTTTTTAGTTCCGAAACACCACGTGGATTGTAATCTTGGAGGTTATCCCCATCAGGGCCCTCGGTAATTGAAGTCAATATATTATTATTATTAGGAAGGGTATCTTAGTCCCGAGTTGCATTGTTCCTTTATTATCATTTTCTTGTCTTTAAATACTTACCTGAAAATTATACAGGATTCATTTTGTTTACTTACCTTGTGGTTATCATTGGTACATTCCCCGATCAATTTCCTGGTGCAGAATAGAATCATAAGAGGTACTTACCTGAGAATACTTACCTTGCGAATCGTAGTGAGAACCAGAGTAGAGTCATTAACGTAGAAACAGAACTTGAAAGTACTTACCTTAGACTTGCTGAAATCTCGAAGAACCTGAAATAGAAAGAAAAGTTATTAAATACAAAAAGTACAAATTATTACACAATAAAGGGAAAGGTGAAAGAAGTCTTAAAGGGAAAATACTTACTAAATCTCAAGTTGGACAAAGATAGGCATTTTTCGGTAATCCCCGAAGGGATACCTATTCAACACCATCTTCGTCGTTCTCTGCTGACTCGTTCCACTGCTCGTAGAAATCACGGTAAGTGAAATTTGGATACTCCTAGTATAAGCGCAAGGGCATTGTAGTGGCGAATTTTAAAATCAAATTAATAACCTCTCTCGGCCATCGCAGTGTTTAAGAAAATTCACCATTACACTATCATATATGAAATTCACCCAGGTCCTCCTCCTTCACGTTCTATCATATGAGATATCAAAGCAAAAGCGCAGTTTCCATAAACACTGGAAACTTGATCGATTAGTTCTTTTCATATTTCATTTCAACATATCTTGAGACAGCACGCAGTATTTTTTCAGCCAAAAATCTTCAAAAATGTTGTTGTAAGAGGCACAGCAAAACTACTCTTCTCACGCGTGTTGTCAACTCGTGATTTCTGCTTATTTGAAAGAGGTTATAACCTTACAGGGGGGGTTATGGATATTCTTTGATTCTTATGAGATCTAGCGGTAGTTTACTAAAGTTAAAATACCACAAAGAGCTCGAGAAGACCACCAGAATGCTCTTGAGCCTCGTTTAAAGTTCCATATCATAATATGATATCCATATCATATATTATATGATAGCTGGTGCAGTTAAGGGTTAATCATGCGGCAGCCGAAATTGAGAAAATTAGAACTGCGGCTCATTTCCACATGTACATCCATTTACTCCTACACATGCATTACTTAACAGAATGTTTCTTGGTCGATTCCATAAGTTCATTATTATGTCGGTATTCGTTCATACAAAAATGGATTTGAATTGGAAACAATCTAAAGAAAACGATATCAATGTTTACAGCGGAAACCGCCAGGACGAAGTGGAAGGGGCTGAGGGACACCTTCAGAGGGGAGTTGAGGAAACTCCACAAAACGCTGCTCAACGGGAAACCGCGGACGTCCACCAACTGGGAGTATTTCGAAGAGATGCTGTTCGTCAAAGACCAGATCTACTCCAACAAGCGGCACCTGGAAGAAATGGTGAGACGGCCAGCTCTGCCGGATGTTTCAGGGTGTTTTGATAGAAGCAAAATAAAATTGTGTGCGAGTAAAATTTACTTAGGTATTTAATACCTACCGATTTCAACGTGTTTTTGTCGCTGAATCGCGCCCTGTAGTGAGTTTTTAGAACGTCCCACAGTAAGACTTGGGCGTCCTTATGCGAGGAGAAGGAGGACAACACTCAACAGGAAAAAACGATGCAAATTATTACACATAGGTTTATTATTTTCCTGTATAGATCACTCGTCTGCAAAGATCACAGCTTTGCCATTGTCACTATTTATTTATTGCTTCCGAGTCTACCAAGGTAGCGGAAGCTGTTTTTTCTATTTTCAAGGTTGAAAAAAAAAGTTCTCCAAAATCAAAATTTCCACTCGCATTTTACGTTTCAGACCTTTCTGAACAATTTTGGTTCCGTGTTTGTCTGTGTGTGTCTGTCATGAATTCTTTGCTCATTTCTACATTTCTCATCCGATTTCGATGAAATTGTCAGGAATTGTGCGGGTTGGAGTGTAGACGGTCCCCTATGAATATCATCTCCTCCGGACTAATAGTAGTTGCTGCGCATGCGCAATCGTGTATTCCTTGTAACAGCCATAACTTCTGCATTTTCCAATTGATTTCGACGAAATTTCTCAGGATTGTTCAAGTTGGCGTGAAGATGGTCCCCTATGAGGGTAGTGGAAGTTACTTAGAGATTGATGTTTTAGATTAACTACTATGCATCAGATCATCTATACAATCAGGTTATGCATACGAGGAAGCTCACTTGGCAGACGTTTTTCAAATGCCATTTTTTTTGGTTCGACGCGGAAATCTACCTAGTTGTGCACTACGTCACCAGAATTTCGGATTTTGGCTTTGAAGAGGGGAAAGGGGGAGTTAAGGGGGTCTCAGTCGGTTGACGTTGTTCCTCGTTCCGGGTCAGTATTTAGCCAAATCGGAGGGGCAAAAAGTTAAAAAGTTGTACTTAAATTGGACATTTTAAAGGATTTTAGAAATTCATTAGTGTGCGGCCCTAGGGAATTGAAAAACTGAAATATTGCCGCTGGAATCATCAAAATCGATCAATAATTGCCAGATAAATATGGGAAAAACATGGGAATAACCGTTTATCCAGCAGTTTTTCCCATTTTTCTCAGGCAATTATTGGTCGATTTTGATGACTCCGGCGGTAATATTTCAGTTTTTCAATTCCCAAGGGCCGCACACTAATGAATTTCTAAAATCCTTTAAAATTTCCAATTTAAGTACAACTTTTTAACTTTTTGCCCCTTTGATTTGGCGAAATACTAAAAACGAAGGGTCAGCAGTGACCGAGCGAGCTACGGCGTATGTCCCTGGAGACGGGACTCGAACCGATTGCAGGGGCCGTGAGTTCGAAGCCCGCCTCCGCGACATATTTTCGGGGCGAGTCGGTCGCAGTTCCCCTCGTCCCAACCCAGGGCGGTGAGGCCAATGGGAAGCCATGAGCGAAATCATCAGAACAAATTCTGATCTTCCCTTAGGAAGACAGCTGATGACGTCCGCGTCACCAGGAATGGCAGTCGGACGAAAATCCAACCTGAAATGGTTGTTTACTTTACTACTAAAAACGAACGGCGAACGAATGAGACCCGTAATAATATGCAGCGTTTTTTCTTACTCCTCTGAAAGGCACACCGTGTAATTGAATAAATAAATGAAATTTTAATAGCGGGGTCGCCCATCTTACTGAGGATGTTTATAATCACTGAGGTGGGCGAATACGCCAAAAATTGAGGGGAGTAATGATTTTAACTTTTTGTTAAATAACTTTACAAATTTAGGTAAAGAAGATGACTTACCTACGTCCTTCTTAGGACAGAACCTTTGACACTATTGAAAACAGTAAATTTTATATGAGAAATTAATAATGATAATTTATCTTTCAAGATAATTCAAAATGTGTTGACAATATTTTTGAAAAAATTATATTCCAGGTGAACCATGTTCGCCACCAAAGCATGACTGACGACTCCAACAGCTGCGAGCGCACGAACGGGAAATCTGAGCCGCCCGAAGAGCCATCATCTCCTGAAACCGCCCATCAAGAACCTCAAGAGAACGGGAAAGAAGACCACAAAAGACTGGACGACCACGTCGTCGACCACCCGCCCGAAAAACTAGAATATCAGAAGAAAAAACGACGTAAAACGGTTGAGGAAGACGGCAAGAAGCAGGAGAGAGCGCTGGACGACGACGACTTCAACTTCCTCATGAGTCTCCTTCCGCAGATGAGGTGTCTGCCGACCACCAGGAACCTCTTCATCAGGTTGAAGATCCAAGAGCTGCTGTACAATGAAATGGTCACCGCTCAGGTGCATCATACATCATGAATTTACTCAATTTTAGTTATTAGGTAACGCCCACTTAACCTTATTGTATTGCGCTTATTGAAAACGGCTGTAAAGAGTAAAGCTGGCGCTCCATTCAGCCAAATGGCGTGGTGGCGCGCCAAAGTAGTTGTGTGAATGGGAAATCTTACCCGCCGCGCCTGACAGGATTCACCATTCATTGACTCCAACATACAAAAAAATCTTCAAATTGAAGAAAATGAAAAAAAAAACAAGGGGTTAAAAGAAAATCCCCAAGAGACATTTTTTGTTGGAAATACCTTGTAGAATCGACCCCAGAAGTTTGGCCGTTTCCTTCCAGGACAACCTGCATAGGGAAAATGTAAATACAAAAGGTATACGAGTGGTTGAGTGATAGATAGAGAAATACGGCCATTAGAATGTTGATAATAATAATAAATAGCAGTGAGTAATATTATTGTTAAGATATAGGCTGGCAGGGAGTACCAGGTATGTACAAAAAACTGAATTTTATAGGAGAGTATTTTAAAGTTTCAAATGTTATTCCTAATTCAGGAATCCACCCATTTTTTTCACTGAAGTATCCAAAAACCGAAATAATAGCTCGAACTGCCCCTCAAATTACATCTTAATGGTAAATTCAATGGTTTTTAGAAGGTTATGAGGTGCGGAAAGGGAGAATGAAAAACAGAATGTAAGGCGTGCAAAGGAGGGTTTATTCAGCAAAGAACTTACCGTTAAATGAGAGGGAACAGGCTGGAAGAAAAGAAAATGCTTGATGATAACGGGACAAGTAAACTGAGCGGGAGGAACGTTTTACCGGGGCGTCACTATCAAGGACAAGCAAGGACTGCCTCTCTCTCTGCTCAACCACGTCGGTCAACTCCCCTCCCCTTTGTTCACGTTTCTTGGTTTGGGGCATCTGCCTAGTATAACGTCACACTCCCCCCCCCCCCTGGCGATAAATTTGGGGTCATATTGGGGACGGTTGATACCAAATTTGTCAACTGTTGGGAGGCATTCCTGGGGAAACTGTCCTGGACCACTGACCGTTCTTCCTATTATTTACACATGGCTGAATCATACGAGCCTGGCTTTTGATGGCAATGTATAGGTCTACGGCAGGAGTGGGCGAAGTGGGTGAAAACCCCAGGGAAGTGGAAGCGTGCTGGGCCCATAACCCAGAGGTCCGTGGATTGAAACCACGCTCTGCTACCATATGAGTTGCGGAAAGGGAGAATGAAAAAACCGAATGTAAGGCGTGCAAAGGAGGGTTTAGTAAGTAAAGAACTTACCGTTAAATGAGAGGGAACAGGCCGGAAGAAAAGAAAATGCTTGATGATAACGGGAGGAGTAAACGGAGCAGAGGGAACATTTTACTGGCGCGTCACTATCAAGGACAAGCAAGGACTGCCTCTCTCTCTCTCTGCTCAACCATGTCAGTCTACTCCCCTCCCCTTCATTCACGTTTCTTGGTTTGGGGCATCTGCCTACTATAACATCACACTCCCCCCCCCCCCCCCCCCTGGCGATAAATTTGGGGTCATGTTGGGGACAGTTGATACCAAATTTGTCAACTGTTGGGAGGCATTCCTGGGGAAACCGTCCTGGCCCACTGACCATTCTTCCTATTGTTTACACATGGCTGAATCATACGAGCCTGGCTTTTGATGGCAATGTATAGGTCTACGGCAGGAGTGGGCAAAGTGGGTGAAAACCCCAGGGAAGTGGAAGCGTGCTGGGCCC
Organism: Apolygus lucorum; assembly: GCA_009739505.2. Classification (NCBI taxonomy): domain Eukaryota; kingdom Metazoa; phylum Arthropoda; class Insecta; order Hemiptera; family Miridae; genus Apolygus; species Apolygus lucorum. The sequence goes on along the minus strand of CM019183.2, from coordinate 62,797,708 downwards.
ATAACCCAGAGGTCCGTGGATTGAAACCACGCTCTGCTACCATATGAGTTGCGGAAAGGGAGAATGAAAAAACAGAATGTAAGGCGTGCAAAGGAGGGTTTAGTAAGAACTTACTGTTAAATGAGAGGGAACAGGCCGGAAGAAAAGAAAATGCTTGATGATAACGGGAGGAGTAAACGGAGAGGAGGGAACATTTTACCGGCGCGTCACTATCAAGGACAAGCAAGGACTGCCTCTCTCTCTCTCTGCTCAACCACGTTGGTCTACTCCCCTCCCCTTCGTTCACGTTTCTTGGTTTGGGGCATCCGTCTAGTACTACGTCGAGTTAAAAATTGTCGAGTTACCTGGTTACGAGCTGCCTAATCTCCATACGTACTTGGTTACGAGCAACCAGATTTTCAGACTTACCTGCTTGCCCACCATAAGAAAACCTACTTGCCTGGTTGAGCACAATGAGGAATTTCACCATGTCGGAATTTCCTATTTTTGACCCCAAAATCGGATTCAGCACCTCTGAAATCCCCCTAAGGCAAACTTTCAGACCGAACTTCCTAATTTACGAATAAACAAAACAGTGTAGAAAATACGAATGTTAAAAAAAACCGGGAAAATGACGTCATGCTGGAATAGTTCATTTATGGCCGCTTGAAGCGCTGAGATCGAGAAATCCATAGTCCCCAGATGCAAAATTTCATGAAACAGTAAAGTTCGAAATCGAAAAACTGAAGAAAAAAATAGAAAAAGCGAGATGGGGGAAAATTAGGTTTCCTCTGTTTTTGTTTGATAACTTTTCTCTTAGAAAACATGATTTCGTCATCTCAATGGGCAACACTGGGACGAGACGGCGATCCGAACAGCCCAATCAGCGAGCGTTCCCGCTGCACGTCTGTTTTCCCGGTTAGTTTTGAAATTAAAAATTTTGACTGTCTCCCAAAAATAACAGGAGACTTATTTTCCGAGATTAGCCCGATTTTCATCTATCCCACACCATTAACTATTCAGGAAAAATGCAAACAGAAATCGGTGAAATTCCTCATTTAGTAAACTGGGAAAAAGTAGGTAAACTCAGTTGCCGGTCTGTGCTCGAAACCGAAATTTCGGGAATGAGAGTTAACCGAATAATCACTAACGCCCCAGCCAATAGGAAGCATGGTAGACGCTGATACTCGCAAACGAAAGCTGACACAAAATAACGCGTACAGTGAAGATATCTCGATTTTCACCAAAAAAAGACTTAGGTACCAGGTCCCCCCCCCCCCCAGCTATGAACTGCCACTGAGCCATATTATATTAACGTAACAGGTAGTAGAATAACAATGTACCAACAGTGAATCAGTTCCAGTTAGTTCATTCCAAAAACAACCAGATCACGCGACCCTCCGTCGTAATGAGCAAATTTTCACACAATAAAACTTTTTAAAGAAGACATTTTCGGGAGATTTCAAAAGGCTCCTGAACGTACTAATAAATTTCCCCAAAATTCCAAAAACTTTTTTTTTTTCAACTTTTAATTTTGGTTTCCAAGATTGTTCAATGAATGCTGGCCTCGTAAAGTAAGTACACTGAACTGAACTAAGACAATTATCAAAAAAAAATTATTTTTTAAAACGTTTCGTTCAATGCCTCACTTTAATGTTCTTTAACAATAATTCTTTTAAACAATCGAATACAGAAACTAAACACCTAGATTTATTGATATTCCTACCTTTAGATTTTGTAAGATACAAATCACATAGTGAATAAATGTACCTGTGATGTGTACCTACCTATATAACCAGTGGTTATATTACCACACTTCTTTGTTCCAAGTAGTTAAATAACTACCTGGATAAGGAAAGTTACTCGTGAAGGTGTGTATACGAGCTCTAGAGCTGTGATTTTACCTTATCGGAATGAATGTGAAATTAACTCTTGATTGTTGAGGTCATTTTGTCGCAGTCAATGACTACTTGCTGAAATTATAAATTTTCTATATTAGAAAATATTAAGGTAGCGATGTCTAGTATAACATTTAATGTTATAGTTTATGAAGCATGAAAAATGCTTATGAAAATCCTACATGCGTAGGAGTAGGTACGCAAAATAACTGTGCAAATTGTGGTAATGAGTTGAAATAAACTATCCACTTACGATGAAGCCTTTTTTTATGTGATGGCGTTTACATCCCATTTTGGTTTATCACAGCATAGTTTTATCAAGCAACGTTTTGACATTTTATGTCTTTACTATGGCACATAAATGAAAAATCGTCACGAGGGGAGCGTTACGCGGATATTTCTGATGATTTTCACGTACAACCAATCGTTCCTAGGGAAAACTAACTTCCTCATTTTCCACCCCACAAAAATCGTTCACCACTCATTGGAAAGCTCTCAATTTATTAAACATAAGACATAAAATGTCTCACGTGGTTGCGTAGGTACTTGTACGAAAGCTGTATCCACCGTTTGTGTTTTTTCGAGTGACTACAATATTTGATGCTGAACGAGTCAAAAACCCAAATACTGACTTCAAAAATTTGAAAAATCTTTTGAAACCATTGCCAGAAATTTAAAAAAGCCAAGTTGAAATATAGATTTTTGGAATTTTAAAATGGCTTTTTCTCGGGGACTGATGGTCGTAGCGCAATTTCGGACAGAATCCGGTTCAGCGTTGGAAAATCTATCTGAAACTTTTGTCGGACGTAAAAAAAACACGAGTTGAAATTTCGATTTTAAAATTTTTAAAATCGATTTTTTTGGAAACTGATGGTTGGAGCGCAATTTTGGCCTGTGTTAGAGAAGATTAGAGAGGGTTAGAAAGGTTTAGTGAGGATTAGAGACAGTTAAGATATTCAGAGAGGGTAGGAGGGGGTCACTATGGTCATTTTGGTTCATTATTTTCAATAATGAACCTTTGGAATCGACCAAGAAAAAAAACATTTTAACCCCCTCCCTCCGCCCCCCTCAAAATTTGTTTCTTTTTTTTATCGTGATTTATTTATTGCAACTGAACATAAGATACATTTCATCTAGCAATATTTCATTTCAGAATAATTCAATCTCACTGTAGGGCAGGTTTTCAGCAAAACCCAGCCCGTATTTTTAGCAGGATCGGGAACACTTGGTTTCACTTGCACTAAGAACTATTGGCACAGCACAATTAAATCCAGTGGTTTGTTTCGCTTGAGGCGCCGAAGTTCTCCATCGTTGTCCAAAACGTTGAGCATCTCCAGGTTCTCATGTTTGTGGAGGCGATGTTCGTGCTTCCTTGCATATTTGACAATAGTTTCATTGACAGTTTCTATCTTCAAATCTCGATGGATATCGTCACTTCGCATGTACCAGGGGGGCTCCAACTATACTTCTCAGTAGTTTATTCTGAAAGGTTTGGATTTTCTTAATATTTGATTTTTTTGGCACAGCCCCAGAGCTGTATCCCATAGGCCCAGATAGGGCGAAGAATCTGCTTATAGAAGCAGTTTGTTGTGAAGTGAAAGATGGGAATTCCTTCCCATTAACCAATACATTCTTCTGAACTTGATCTTCAATTCCTGCTTCTTCTTTTCAATATGATTGTTCCAATTTAGTTTGGAGTCAAGGGTCATCCCCAAGTATTTCACTGTATCAGCGTACGGAATTTTGTTAGAATTGATCTCGACTTCTACGGCTGAGATCTTTCGGTTAGTGAAGTTGATGTGTACTGATTTTGTTTCATTCAACTTCATTCTCCACATCTTAGTCCACTTGGCTATCTTGTTAGCAGACGTCTGAAGTTTGCGAGTTGCAGTTTCCACGTCATCTCCAACAGAGAGGATAGCCGTGTCATCTGCAAACGTAGCAACAGTTGTGTCTTCTTGTTGTGGAAGGTCTCTTGTGTACAATATGTAAAGTACCGGGCCGAGAACACTCCCTTGCGGAACCCCTGCTTTTATAGGCTTCAAGCAGGAGTATTGATCATCTTGCTTTACCCTGAAATGTCTGTTCTCAAGGTAGGATTTTAGGAGTAAATAAAACTGTCTTGGGAGATCCCTGTGCAGTTTATATTCAAGACCCTCATGCCAAACCTTGTCAAAGGCCTGAGCCACGTCTAAGAAAATGCTGGCACATATTTTTTTGCCTTCTAGGGCCTTTTCTATAATGTTAGTGATTCGATGGACTTGATCTATCGTAGAGTGTCGTTGTCTGAATCCAAACTGGTGATCTGGAATCAAATTTCTGTCTTCTATTATTGGTTTAAGCCGTTTAAGCAGCAGCTTTTCAAAAAGTTTGGACATGACAGGGAGGAGTGATATAGGCCGATATCCTGTCTTCTCATTGAACTTTCCTGAGTGAATTGACTGAAGTGAAGTTGTTAGAGAGGTTTAGTGAGGATCAGAGATGGCTATCTAGAACCATCGTCAAAAGTTGAAAAATACCAGGTTGATATTAGAGATGGGCAAAACGGTTCACCAAGAAGAACGGCTCTGAGCGCTCCGCTCATTCAAAAGATCCGGATCTTTCCGACGGATCAGTGGCTCTTTTTGGCTCTTTTGAGCTCGTATTTATTGTAGAGATGAAAATACGATAAAAACGCTACAAATTGTTACACAACGGTTTATTTTAGTTCTGCCCGGAAATGTTTATTCAATTATTGGATTCTACACTACCTTGAATCCTAAACCATGCAATTTTGAGGGCGAGAGGGAATAATTTCTCTGTTGCTCGATTCCAATGGTTCATAATTGAAAATAATAACCCAAAAAGCGCTGTTGTTCAATAAAGATGCTCAACAAATCCTTCAAAAAATCAACGAAAAACAGTAAATGAACAAGATTAAAGCAATGAATAAGTAAGACTCAAAAATACAGGTTTTTGGTAAAATATTTATTTATATGAAATCTGCATTTTTTTATGCCTCTAATGACGAACCACAATTTAAAAAAAAATTTCTTAGTAGGTATAACATTTTGATGTTATATCATGGTATTCAACAAAGGAAATTAAGGTAACCAAGTTGAAAGAGAATAAACGAACCAATAAGTACGTAAGCTTCAATATTGATAATAATGGTAAGATAAGGATGTGCTCTTGCTTGCCTTTTGAACTTGTATCAGAAAGCTCCTCACAAAAAATCATGATGTAAAAATTAAACAGGGAGAAAAAACAACGGAAAGAATCAGAAAGTGGGTAACAGAAAACACTGGAAAAATACGGTAAAGTTTACGACCAAAAATACAATAATGCATGTGGTGGTACGATACAATTCCGCAAAATTGTATTGTTTGATCGACTTACATCGTATTTTCCCTCGGAATTATCGTACGGGTTGGCAACAGTGAGCTAACGAAAAGGAGGTCCTAATTTTCCCGAACACTGCCGATCTCAAAAAAACCGAAGATCGAAGAGCCGCCGTTCATTTATTTTACTGGATCTCAAGAGATCCAAAGATCGAAGAACCGCGATTCATTAGTCATTTTTACTGATCCGCAGTTCACTCGCTCTTTTGAAGAACCGATCTTCACCGAACACTACCAGCACTGAGCTCAAAAGATCCGAAGAGCCGCGGTTCATTTTTTTAGACCCGTGGTTCACTCGCTCTTCTGAAAGAGCCGGCTCAAACAGCCATCTCTAGTTGATATTGGGATTTTTTGAACTTTGGAGTTGATTTTTCTTGGAAACTAACGGTCGTAGGGCATTTTCCTCGGCGGAGTTAGATTAAGCGTTGCAAAATCTATCTGATACCATTGCCAGAATCCCGATGCTGCCCCAAAATTTTTGCTACGTAACGTACGACCATTATTTCCCACATAATAATAATAAATAATTCATTTTTTTTTTAATCCTTAAGATTTTATTAAGTTATTAAGCTTTTCTGGTCAATGAAAATGAGATGCTCTATTTTGCCTTAACAAAACGTTACTAAATCTAGTACCTTGCAACGTAAAACATCAAATTTTTTTTTGTACATTTTTTTCTTGCTCGACCCCAATGATTCATTATCTATAAACGGATATCATGCCCTGATTTGGGGTTGAAAAATAGCGCTGAAGCATGTTGCGCGCGATGAAAAAATTCGTTCAAGGGGTGAATTGTTTATGAAATTTGACGCAGAATTCGAATCTGCAATAAAAAATGTGGTTCCCATTTGAAATAACAAAGTTGGTGTGCGTTGTGCACGAATTTGCGGGCACCCTGTATTAAAAACTACTCATTTTTCGGCCGCCGTTTCGAGAAATTTGAGTAAAATCCGAAAATGGATACCACCACGTGATTCAGCGTCGAAAATTAATGAAAAAACATGTACCACACTTGGGGTCTACCTCCATCTCAATTTTGGCGCAATCCAGGGGTTGCGCATGTTTGCGCAGTAACTGGACGGGTTGTGCGCAACCAAAAAACTCGGTTTAGGGGTCTAAAATTCATGAAATTTTGCGTAGAATCCGAATCTGCAATAAAAAATAGGGGTTCCCATTTGAAATAACAAAGTTGGTGTGCGTTGCGCACGATTGCGCAGGTGCGCAATACGCGAAAGTGTGATAGATGAATTCCTCGTAAAAAATTAAGGGGGGTTGTCATCGCTTGAAGTTTTTGTCTACCCCTCAAAACAACGGAGATAAAAAGGGTGGACCTAACTTCTGGGACACCCTGTATACATAAAACGCCAACCTTACGTACGTACGTATGTCGCACGAACGTGGGGGTCCCGCGTTCGATTCCAGGTCGCGACATCAATTTTTTTTTTTACATATCTACAATTTTTTTGCCTGCTTTTAGCAGGCTCTTCAGCTGGTTGAAAATAATTAACCAAAATCTACAAACTCGACGCGTATTATTGAAAATTTCGTTTCAGAAGCTATTGATTTAAAATTTTACCCAGTGATTGCCTTTAGTTGGAAGAGCCTGAGGTAAACATTTGAACGAAACTGCTTCAAAATTTTGGGTTTGGGACACGTTCAAAATCGAGCCAAAAAAATACGGGCTTGACTTACCACAGCGTATTTTACACTTATGAAATTAGCGTCAAATTGTCTTCCAGATAAACCAATCAGAAGAAAACCAACCAAGAATTTGGAAAAATTAAGGTAGTTTTGTGTATTCGCTTCTGAGCGTCTTCTTCTTAATCGGATACTTGACAAGTATCTAAAAAAAAAAGTATAAAAGTATAAAATATAAGTGTAAAAAAATAAGTATAAAAAAAGGCACCTAAATTTAACTTGATCATACAAATAATGAAGGCGAGTTGGAAAGAAAACGAAGTGTTGAGGGCACCTACAGATTTATTAATCATTTGCCATCACAGCCTTAATCCTATCAATTTGATAACTCGTCTAATATACAAAAACATAATAATCATTACAACGTACGTCAACAGTATTTACATCTGAACAACCTGGATTTATATACAAGGAATCAAATTTACAATCACTGGATATAACAGATAGATCGCTTACCGTCTACAGATAGATTATCCTACAAAATATTGTCTTCAATTTCTACGACAAAATGAATCAAGGATTCAAAAAAAAAATTCGACCGCGAATTTAGTATTCAACACTCTGGACATTACAACAGCGTCACGATTTTAGGTTATAAGTTCAATATTCAGGGTTTCAGGGCAAAGTGCCTCTATTGAGGCAATGGTGGCCCTCGAGGGTAGAGGGATGCCTCTGTGGGGGCGATGGTGGCCCACCAAGGGAAGCTGAGTGCTTCTGTTTGAAGGCAATGGTGGCTCTTGTGGGAAGCTGAGTGCCTCTGTGAAGGCAATGGTGGCCCACCAAGGGAAGCTGAGTGCTTCTGTGAAGGCAATGGTGGCCCTCGAGGGAAGCTGAGCGCCTCTGTGAAGGCAATGGTGGCCCACCAAGGGAAGCTGAGTGCTTCTGTGAAGGCAGCGCTGGCCCTCGAGGGAAGGATTGCATCTGTGAAAGCAATGCTGGTCATCGAGGGAAGTTGAGTGCCTCTCTGGGGGCAATCCTGGTCCTTGTGGGAAGCTGAGTGCCTCTGTGGAAGCAATGGTGGTCCTCAAGGGTACTGGGGTGTCTCTGAGAAGCAATGATTGGAGAGCGGCCCCGAAGAGGTCTTCCTCTTGTCTCTACAAATTGTGAAGGTGTCGAAAAAGAGAATTTAAGTAACAAGGTGTCTTGAAGTAAGAGTAGGAAAAATGTAAAGGGAAATACAGAATTTGACTTTGAATACAGATGGAATGACAAGTTAAGGGTGAGGTCAGGACATGTTCTTTTAAAGAGAGGACACACAGGTGGGAGGACCTACTCACCTAAGGTCTCCCCAACTGTCCTCCCTCGGGAAGACTTGGGGGGGGGGGGGGGGGGGAGCCTTGGTACTTCTATCTTTTTGTGCCTTCAAGGACAGCGCTGATTAAATATAAAATATGGCGCGTCATGCTAAACTACTTTAAAATGGTTTAAAAATGGGAAAAAACAAGATCCGAAGGGGACTTGAATCCTCAATTGTTGAAGAAACAACCGAAATTTCCGTGACGTCACCAAAGGAACTTTCTTTCCGACTGGAAAATGTCAGAATGTTGAATATCAGCGGTTCCATTTGAGCTGAGAGTTTTTGAATGATCTGTGAAGTTTATAAGAGAGAGAAAAATCGATCACGAGACGTGGAGTAGGTAAGTAGGTACTACTTTGATGTACGAACTAATAATAATAACCATCACTACTTTTAATTATTACGATCTTCAACGTTACCTATTAAAATACCATCAGCACAGCTTTTTTGAACTTTCATTGATTTTTTCTTTGTTTCCAGACAACCCTCAGTCGAGAATCAACCACAATTAAACGGTTCATTTGATTTTGCGCAAAATAAATACACAGCAAATTAATAATTTATGAAGCATAGTCAAATTATAAAGGTCGATAAATATTGGTAAAGTAACGGGTCAATAAATAATGTAGTAGAATGATTGTAGAAATAACTCTCAGCAAATACACAGAAGAAAAGAGCAGAAAGAAAGGAAGATGCAGAAAGTTCTAATTCAGTGACCAATTGAATGGCAGGCTGGAGAAATGTTGAGAGCAACATATCGAGGGGGTGCTGAATTTATGTTCTGTGACTCAAGGGAAACCAGATAAGCAACTTTTTTGCCTGTTGGTAGCCCAGGAATGGGCTTTATCAACTTGATCTTTGATGAAAACGTGCACGTATCAAGTTCTCCTTTAACACGTTCTGGTAGAGGTGTGACAGTGCAGCTGGACCGGGACTGTGGAACCAAGTATCAACTTGTAACGGTTCCATGCAGTGCAAAAACTCAGACCTTATCAGTCCAGTTCCACGGAACGACAAGATATCATGGAATGGCTCTGGACCAGGAAGGGATTCGGACCGGTAAGCATGGATCTTGTCTCCAGTTCAGTACCATGTACTGGGAAGCGCCCTTACCATTTCCATGGACTGAGAATACATTAGAATCATGGAATGGCTCTGGACCGGGAAGGGATTTGGACCGGTAAGTATAGATGATGTCTCCAGTTCAGTTCCATGTCCTGGGTAGCACCCTTGCTGATTCCGCAGACCATAAGATATCATGGAATGGCTCTGGACCTGGAAGGGATTTGGACCGGTAAGTATAGATGATGTCTCCAGTTCAGTTCCATGTCCTGGGTAGCACCCTTGCTGATTCCGCAGACCATAAGATATCATGGAATGGCTCTGGACCAGGAAGGGATTTGGACTGGTAAGCATGGATCTTGTCTCCAGTTCAGTTCCATGTACCGGGAAGCGCCCTTACCATTTCCATGGACTGAGAATACATTAGAATCATGGAATGGCTCTGGACCGGGAAGGGATTTGGACCAGTAAGGATGTATCTTGTCTCCAGTTCAGTTCCATGTATCTTTAAGCGTCCTTACCATTTACATGGACTGAGAATAAAAAAGTATCATGAAATGGCTCTGGACCAGGAAGAGATCTTTTGGACCGGTAAGGATGGATGTTGTCTCCAGTTCAGTTCCATGTACCGGGTAGCATCCTTGCCGATTCCACAGACCAATAAGATATCATGGAATGGCTCTGAACTGGGAAGGGATCTTCTCAACTGGTTAGTATGGAAGTTGTCTCCAGTATTATTATTCTTATGTTATGTTCTTAAACTGCAACGAAAAATGATTCTTTCCTTGAATTGTTTGGTCTCTATCATTTATAATAAATTGTCTCTTTTGTAACACTTGTTCACACACCTTCCTTTTGCATTGAAAGTTGAGATCATAAGTATGGAAGAAGGAAGATAGGGATTATCTCAAGCTTTACCAAAATAGGTAACTGAGCTAATCTCATCTGATTCAAAGGAAAAACGCTTTATTATCCCTTGTGGAGGATTCATGAACTAATGCTGCTGGTGTGGTTTAGACGCTCGTTACTGTCATGATTTTGTGGTGAGAATGTTGGGTCACCAATGATGTGAATTCGTCGATAGTGGCCCTACCCTTCTGAGATTGGTTTGGGTGCAGAGACTCGAGAGTGCCGTTATGACCTTGGTACTGGGACAGTGAACAGACGCGAAGAGTCACCCATAGATTTTTCCTGGGAGTGAGAGACAGACTGGAGAACTTAGTTTCTTGTTGGGCATGGAGAGTTGAATAGACTTGGATTGCATCAAGTCCAGCAGCTTTGCTCGCATGGTGGAGAAGAGTGGGCAGATCAAGTTCCGCTGGACAACCCGGACAGAGAGAACCTGCTTGTGGGGTGAAGGGACTGAGTCCGAATGAAATGGTCAGCTACACAGAGAGAATACCCGCAAGAATTTCACTGAGCTTGCTATAGATATTAATAGGACATATATTAGGGGGTACTCATTGTGTGTTGTTTCTCGCGCTGTCCCTTTTTTTTGCTCGTTTTTTTAATAAAATTATTGCATATTATCTAATGCATTTCAACGAGGAATTAGTACAGCGGCTTCCAGGAGGAAGGTTATCATTCCATACTTTCCTTCATTCCATCCATGTGAACCTTTCGCTGACTCCGCCTACCCCCTCCACTGGTTTTCTTCTCCTTCTGTCTTTGCTGTTTCCCCCTCTTCCGTCCCATGTGAAGCCAGCTTCACTCACACACACGATCGTGAAAGATATATTATCCACGAGCAATCATTTAGTAAATGATCCATGTCTGTGCCAAAGGGGTGGAAAATATTAGTTGTTTTTTCATTCTCGTATTTCTCATCTTGTTGTTTTGAAAAGTGTTCCGTTCCATGGAATTTTCCATTGAGAGAAAAGGACTCTTCGTGGCGTGGGGAGACAGGTTTAGTCGTTTTCTGTGAAATTGGGGAAACATAAATCGAAAAACGAAACTCTCAAGAAAGGATAGCATTAGTACGACCTCGCTCTAGCCGATGTTTCAATGTTACAGTGAGACGATATACGATAAAAACAAACATCCTCTATCCAATCTAACTATAACCAACCGATGATCAACAGACAGAATAGCCACCCTGCCTCCAGCCTGACCATTCTATGCGAACTAAGCCTTAAAATATATTTGAACAGATTCAGTTTAAAACAATAATCAGGGTTTCAAAAGAACAAAAATGTCGTAAGTTAGAAACATGTCAAATCTACATTTTGATCGCTAAGATCCAAAGGCCCGAAGGTATTTATCACCCAACAATCGATAATAATTTCATTATAACTCGATTAGTCCACACCGCGGCCCAAAATTCGCTAACCTACAGTAACAGTTCGATTTGCATTGCTTATTATTTCAGTACCATCACAATAATGAGTTACTATTTACAATATAATATGTATTGCACGACATTACGTAGACTATTATGATTATACATGATTAATTTGAGTTATATCGCGATTTTTGAATTACAACGAATCTACAAGAGGCACCTTACAGTAAATGAGTACGTAACAATTAACAATATTGACTAAACGAAAATTTGAAAATAATAAACAATTGGCGATAGGTGTGTATGTGTTTTAAGGGGGTTTCAGTCAGTCGCCATTCGTTCCTCGTTCCGGGTTAGTATTTCCCTCAATTACCGGTGCTCAAACTTTAAAAGTTGTACCTAAATTTGAAATTTGAACTAAAAGATTGCCGCTGGAATCATCAAAATCGAACAATAATATTGTCAGACTGAGTACACGGGTTTTCCCATTTTTTGTTCGATTTTGATGATTCCAGCGGCAATCTTTTCGTTTTTCACTTTCCTAGGCTGCTGCACTGATCAATTTCAAAAATCCTTGAAAATTTCAAATTTAGGTACAATTTTTAAACATTGAGCGCCGGTAATTGAGGAAAATACTAACCTAGAACGAGGAATGAACGGCGATTGATTGAGACACCCATAAATAATATATATGAACCTTGTACCACACAGAACATCACTTTATGAAACCACGAAATACCATACTAGATTGATTGAGCAGGAACCTTTCTGGTAGGGATTTTAAGATGAGAAAGGTTCCATGGAAACCTTGAGAGTAAATTTACGGCAAATTCTCATTTCGGAGTATTGTTAAGGAAGGGGGGGAGTTGACAGGGGTAAAAGTTGACAGTCTATCCGCTAGGGGGTTGATATACCGAGCAACGTTCTTACAATGTGTGGGGCTCTGTGGGGCGTCAGCTTGGCCACGGTTGTTACAACACAGGCCCTTTGCAACGGGTCTCGGACCAACTACCGCGGGGAGGTCAGTCGTGTGTTCAAGGCTCGCTGCAGGGGCGTTTTTTCGTGGGTACTGAGCTCAGCCCTCCCCCCCCTCGTCGCAACTCAGGGCGGTGAGGCAATTGGAAGCCATTAGCGAAATCATCAGAAAAAATTCTGATCTTTCTTTGGAAAGACAGCGTAGAAATATTTAATCAACCACAAAATTCAAGAAACGTGGAACATGCTTAAACCCGCTTTTTAGCGGAGTATGGGGGAGTGGACTGGTGGAGAATAGGTTTTGCAATCCCGCGATCCCGGACGATTTTTGACAATTGGAAATCCCATGATTACTGGAGCCAATCCCGGGATCCGAGAATTTGTTGGAAAAAATCATCAAATTACGGAAAATAGTTCGAAGAAATAGTGCTCTAAGATGAAAACTGTGATTTCCCTGAAGTCCGAGATGAGAGCGTGATTCACACAACCCTACCTAATGCCCCTCCATCTGGCTCACAACACCAATCGGCGTGTGTGTGATTTAGGGATGTCCGATACTTCAAAAGTATCGATATAATATCGTATCGATACATCTAGAAAGTATCAAATAGTATCGATACGATACTTTCAAAAAGTATCGATATTTTGAAGTAGGTATCCATACTTTCCGATACTTTCACGAAAATGGGTGAAAATTTCGTTTATTTTTCTCTCTATCAGTGTGTCATCTCTCCATCGGGAGGATAATAATTAATATAGAATGAAAAAAACAACAAATCACTCTTTTTTTATTTAATTTTTTTGTTTTTTGTTTTTGTATTGCACTTGGTTAGGTTAACATTTTGGTGGTCCTTCCTAGATGATGGAGGACAGCAGGTTATCATAGAGAGCTGGAGGTGGTGAAATTAAACATCTTTGTTTAATTTGTTGAAGTGGTTGGTCTCCCAACAATCTACGTAGAGGTTCTGTCAAGTAGTAAAGAAGAGGTACTGTCAAAATGTGAGAAAAGAAAGTATCGCCTCCAATACTGGGAAAAAAATATCGATACTACGATGTATATCAGAGAAAAGAAGTATCGATATACATCGATACTTTTTTCTAAATGTATCGATACTTTTAAGTATCGATACTTTAGGGACATTCCTAGTGTGATTCACACAAATTTCGTGTTCCGCTCAGTTGACCAAGCTGTTTTCGACCTTGTAATTAGGTTTGTCCAGTGAAAGTGATCAAGTTTTCATGAAGCACAAGAAGAGCGATGACAAGACGTCTATATGGAACAATTTCCTCACGACTAAGGAAGGAGCAAGTGCAAAATTCAAGGTTTGTGCCTAACAATTAATCGTATCACAATTACCAATGTACTTCTGATAGTGGGTGTAAACGCTTTGTTAAATAATTTATTTACGTTTTTTTTTTTTTTTTTTTCACCTTTCAGGAGTGCAATGTGATGAAAACTGGCGGTGGTTCTACAAAGGGATTGCATGCTCACTTGTTAGTTGCAATTGCAAAAAATTTTTAGTGGTTTTTAAAAAGTTTTTTCATTTAACCCTCTAACGCTATGGAGCGGGTTATAGATTCAACCCAAGGGCTGGTTAGAAGCATTCTAATCCTTCCCACTCTCTTTCTGACGGCCGTGAGTGCCAGGTACCCTACCAGTAAGTACTGTGGAGTGCTCGGAAGCCCTACCTCATCGTTCTGGTAAGTCATCTGTATTTCTGAGGGAAGTTATTCCGCAGCAAATCAGAGGCTGGGTTGGCCTCAACCCGACAGTACCAAAAACGTTATACTTTTTCTCTTCTTTCTTGAATAGAAATATAGGGAACTTTGAAACTGTTAATCATATTATTGACATCAAAATGTGATTCCAAAAGTTGTTGATACATTTTTACCCCCCCCCCCCCCCATCCCACCCCTTCACTACACATCAGTCACTGGGAAGGTCTATTTATACCACTTTGCTCCTACTAGTTACAAGTACCTAGTCCAAAAATTATAAACTGCCAAATCCATTAGGGAATGAGGTGGGGAAGATTGAAATATTAAATTAAAATTGTTGGGTTATTTTTGGGACTACCGCTAGTTCGAACTATTTTGCTAGGATTTTACTATATTAAAATTATATGAATTGTTTATAATACCTCCAGGAATAGTTTATCCATTGTTTAAGTAAATAAAGCTGTTTATGTTACAAAGCGATGGAGGATTAAAATAAAATCCTCAATCCTGGGATCCTACGATTGGCTCCAAAAATCCCGGGATCCCGGTATTCAGAAGAACTTTTGGGATTGAAAACTCTAGTGGAGAATATCCCTGCGTGACACACGAACGTCACCCTCCCTCCCGCGTGACAGTTTACGGATAGTTAGTCCAAGTCTAAAGCATGTTCCATGATAAAAAGTATCTTCTCAACATGAAAGCCCTCACACCCCTCACGACGTACTTGCGTTGTGAAAGCCGTCATAGATGAACAGAAAAATGGCGACCCTAACAGAGGATAATGCATCACCGTTTTGAATTTGTAGTTTTTTGTATTTAAAGTGTTGAAATTTCAAGAAGTTCAAAACCATCAACATAAATTTTGAAACAAAACGTCGTTTCTTATGTTGTACCTAAAAACTCGTTAGTATCTAACTAGTTACGATAAACTAAATTTCCCAAGTTCACAGTGATGATCTGGTGGGTTGAGCTTTTTACTCTCCAAAATAAAAAGTACGAGATATTTTCCAAAATATGGCGACAGTATGGTTCAGAGGCGACAGCTCAACCGTCGAATAAGAATAGTGACTAGTAAACCATAAAACATTCTTTTGTCAGGAAGTGACGATAACTTGTATGATATTTTTGTAAACTTATCTATTTATAATACACCGATGATGTACAAATGAAAATAACGTGCCTAAATATTAGAGAAGTGAAAAAATACATTTTTTTCGATTTTAGCCAAGAAAATAAATAAAATTCAAAAATGCAACCGTAGGAGGCTGGACGTATGTAATTAGTAAGAACATGGCACTTTACTACGATATTTCTTTCTAGCTGTACAGCTAAAACTAAGCGCATGTGCGATCGTACGAATTAGTTTTGTTTAAAAGTAGGTTTCACAGTGTAGGAGTCCACATAGTACGAGAGAGTTGAAAACTGATCCAAAAGTAACGGACTGAAATGGGAGAGAATACAGAAAGAACAAAAATTGAGTAAATAACGAAGGATTTGAGAGGCGAGTCAGAGGAGGAGTCGCCAGGCTTTGGTGCGATCTAAGAACAAAGTGAGAAAGATCAGGTGGGTGCTGGTTTTCAACCAGTAGACATACTTTCCTTACCACATTACCTAGCAGTTGGGTTGAACAAAGTAAAAACAAGATAGAATTTCATGAACAACTCACCACATTGGGACTACAACATGGATGTTAAAAACCGTTGCGTGTAAAATACGGGGGTAATTTCGATTTTGAATGACAAAATTGTTTCATCTCGCGAAAATGGAATGATGACTTTCCTCCCTTCCCGAGTCTAAGAATTGAGCTCGAAATGTTAAAAAATGAGAGGTTTTCTACCGTGAAAAGTAAAATCGGCTCGACAGACAATTCGGAAAAAAAAATCGAGACATTCAGGTTGAAATAGTCCTGGTACTACAATATTACAATGAGCAATATTTTAACTATACGTTACAGAAATAAATTCCTTGTCAAATCATGTTACTATTATTAGAAATCAAATTATTATAGCATTTCGACAGTGAACTTACAAAACCACGTAAGTCGTTTTCCAGAAATTTTACAGGAAACGAGAAAAACTTGCTTCAAACTGGACTTGAAACGTTGGTTCATATTTGTTGCTTTTGACGCATAGAGAAGAGATAGTCGAGTTTTTGCCAGTTTGGCTCCGTTTGATGGATCAAGGGGGTCTCATTCTATCCAAATAGCTAAAGTCGTTTTCCAGAAATTTTACAGGAAACGAGAAAAACTTGCTTCAAAGTGGACTTAACACGTTGGTTCATATTTGTTGCTTTTGACGCATAGAGAAGAGATAGTCGAGTTTTTGCCAGTTTGGGTCCGTTTGATGGATCAAGGGGGTCTCATTCTATCCAAATAGCTAATAACCTAATTTTTGAAAAAAATCGGACTTACATGGTTTTGCAAGTTCACTGTCGATTTACAGATTTAATTCAACCTTTTCCAGATTTATTTCAACCTTTTACAAATTCTATTCAACTCTCAGATGGACTCAACTCAAGATGGATATGGAAGTAGCTGATTGATTAAGATTATAAGTTGTAGGGTACAAGTAGGAGGGTAAGTAGGTAGCCAGTGCGTGTAGAATGCTCCCTTCATCCCTCTCCCCCACCTTCCTCATCTTCCCTCATCCCTAGGACCGGCGTCGGGTGAGTCCTGGGCGTCCTCCCCATTATATTTGATTTGTTTTTTATTTTTATTATTCATTAATGGCGTGCTCCCTCCATCTTTGAGGGGATTAAAAACAAAGGCACGAACATAGTACCTACCAATGTGACCTCAGCGCCTTGCCAATTCAATGTCTACTGTATGGTCAGAATCGCTTCTGTGTGCAACAACAATGTGAATCGCTTATGTTTGCATGCCCTTGAAAGCGATAACTTTCTCATTAATCGCTCTGTATCCATGTTAACGATTTTTTTTTTTAATGAGATCAGTTGTAGGGTTGAGATTAATTAAATTGGCGGAGAGTTGAAATGAATTTGTCAAAAGTTGAATATAATTTGTAAAAGGTTGAATTCAATTTGTAAAAGGTTGAATTCAATTTGTAGAAGGTTGAATTGAATTTGTAAAATGATGAAAGAAATCTGTAAAATAAAGCTACATTAATATAATATATTAAAAACGCTTGCATACGAGTCTGCAACACATTGGCACATTTTATGTCTTGAATAATTTATGCATGAATTTAGGGCTTTCCAAAGAACTGTAACGTGGTTAACTGTAACGTGGTTTATTATTTTCAATAATGAACCTTTGGAATAGACCAAGAAAACCAAATTTAAACCCCCCCCCCCCCCCCCCCACACACACACACAAAATTTGTTGGTTTACGTTTTAAAGTACGTAGAATCCGAAAATCGAATAAAAATTTGGCCGTCCGTCCGCCGTCCGCGGCACTTTCCTTAGTTACCATGGCTCCATTTAGGGTCTAGTTGAGTCCCGAAGCTTTTGGTTGATGTCAGTCACTTTTATGGGTCGAAAAATAAGGGTAGAAATTTTGAAAAAGCCCTAGCTCAAAAACTTATGAAATAAAGGTAATGTTTTTTCATCAATTTATAATAGTATTGAATTTTTAGAATCGAATGAGACCACGCGGAGCTCTGTATGACCAACTGTTGGCTTCTTACGAGAACTTACGGGTTGAGCTCACGATAAATCAGAATCACGAGTGTGAATCGCAAAAGTGGCCTAACCTCCGTAGAAATTTTTTATGTAGTAGATAGGTAGTACCTATGGTTGGTAGATGGTGAAAATGGCAAAGCCGTGTTCTTTGCAGACGGTTATCTATGTAGAAATAATAAACCTTTGTGTAATAATTTGCAGCGTTTCGTTCATGTGCCAAAGTCGTAATAGGGCCCTAGAATAATGTTTACCACCAGGAATACCCAAGGGGAAAAAACTACCTTAGAAGAAAATGCCTAAACAAGTGAAGCCTCTGTCAAAATACGACGCGAAAACTGACCGGATTCGCACTGCTGAGCGCTCTGGCGTTGCAAAATCTTGTGTTCAACCACGTATGCTATAGATTCAGGTAAGCTTACAGAGGTAGCGCTACTGTCATAAGGGGCTCAGATCCTCCTATGAAGTTGGATTGGTTAGAAAACCCGTTGCAATATGACCTGATACGTTTCCAAACGATCTTAATGGTGGTATATCCTGTTCCAGAAAATTCTCAGAACTCACATAATGCATGAGTACCGGATAAACCTCTGTTTCAACTTCCATCGGTTTCGGGGAAACCAGGAAATTCGTCAGCAGTTACAAGTAACCCGTGTGGATTTGAATGAAACGTTTTCTGGGTTCTGAGAGTTGGTGCTGGTTTGGAGAATCACCTGGCTTCCTATTACGATCTAATCGGTGGATGGAGTGATAAAGTTGCTGTACGACTTGTTCTCTACGGAATCCCTATTAGTATTTCAGAAAGCAATGATGTAAATAATGTAGGCTACCCAACATTGCTGCTCGCAATTCTATAACCTGGAGATATTTCGTTCGAAATGGAAGTGCTACAGTAAGGACGGTTTAATTAGAAGGTTTATTCAGGTCCGCTACATTTAAAATTTCCATCTTCCTTAAATTCTCTAATTTTTTGGATACTTTTTCGAACAGCACACTATGGTTTTCTTCCATAACAATGAACCCTCTTTCAAAACAAAAAAAAATGTGAGGCAATTCCCAATTGTTTGACAAGCCCCCAGCCGTAGAATACAATATTGTCTATATGCAGAATTCGGTACGACGAAATATTGAAAAAAATTAATAAAATAATCTGGAGCGACCAAAATAAGAGCATAATATCCTGGATGCCACGAGTACTGATCAAAAGTTTTGATAATTCTGAAGGATGGTTATCGAAATTAACTTTATACAGGGGTTGGCAAGTGTTTTATAGGGTACGGACACAACCCGGGGTTACCATTTTTAGGCACAATTATTATCCAATGAGCTAATATCTCTTCAAGGGATTTATGGGACTGGAAAACCCATAAAAAGATTGATAAAACTCTCTTAGGCCATCTTTCGAAGGGAAAAGATTGTCGAATCAACCGATTTTCAGAAAACCTGAATATTTTGGGTTCAATACAGAATCAGTTGAAATCGAAATGTTGAGCATATTAGGGGTCAAGTTAATTCCTTACACAAGGAAATATAATATGCATTAATTGGTGTATACCTAACTGAGCCTTATCAAAAAGTTTGCTGCATCGAGCATCGAGTCTACTAACTAAACGAAATAATTACATCTACGTCGTGATATCTACAAGAAAATTCCATGTTAAAGTGTTCGTAAATCGCACCAAATGCCCTCTCAGACTCTGACTCGGGTAAATAGTCCTGGTGAGGTTCAGTTACCGTTGCTTTTCGACCAGATGAAGCGAGCAGGGGAAGCCGCTTCCCCTACAGTCACGTGGTCTGGATGAGGAAGGTGAAGATGTGCTACATGTCTTGGGGTGAAGCGGCCGTGATCACGTGCACCTGAGTGCCTTTGCTCGCGTTGTACACCTGTCCCGCGTTGAATTGCTCGAGGTGCGGGTGGTTGTCGCCGCGAACATCTAGGTGGAAAGAAATTTCATGTTTTTATAGGAAAACCAGGAACTAGAGGTAGGAACGAATTGACACATGAAGGGTTGGCAAAAGAACCAGGTAATGAGGAATTTCACCATGTCGGAATTTCCTATTTTTGACCCCAAAATCGGATTCAGCACCTCTAAAAACCCCCTAAGGCAAACTTCCAGCCCGAACTTCCTAATTTACGAATAAACAAAACAGTGTAAAAAATACGAATGTTTAAAAAAACCGGGAAAATGACGTCATGCTGGAATAGTTCATTTATGGCCGCTTGAAGCGCTGAGATCGAGAAATCCATAGTCCCCAGATGCAAAATTTCATGAAACAGTAAAGTTTGAAATCGAAAAACTGAAGAAAAAAATAGAAAAAGCGAGATGGGGAAAATTAGGTTTCCTCTGTTTTTGTTTGATTACTTTTCTCTTAGAAAACACGATTTCGTCGTCCCAATGGGCAACACTGGGACGAGACGGCGATCCGAACAGCCCAATCAGCGAGCATTCCCACTGCACGTCTGTTTTCCCGGTTAGTTTTGAAATTAAAAATTTTGATTGTCTCCCAAAAATAACAGGAGACTTATTTTCCGAAATCAGCCCGATTTTCATCTATCCCACACCATTAACTATTCAGGAAAAATGCAAACAGAAATCGGTGAAATTCCTCATTCGCTTTTCCCCATAGCTAATTACATTTGTTTAGAAAATAGGACGCGCTAAAAAAAACAAAAAAAAACTCGGCCTCTGGGCCGCGTCTTATTGCTGAGAGCCTTTGGGTAAAATTCAAGAAACATGAAACATGCTTCAGCCGCGTTTTTTTTATGGACCCCCTACACTGCCATCCAACGTAAAAAGTCGTAGATCTTATCTCGATGGACGAAGATCTATGGCTTTTATACGTTGGACGGCAGCACAGGCCTCGCCTTACTACATACAGTTTTTGGCTGAAATTCAAGAAACATGGAACATGCTTCAGCCGCGTTTTTCGGCAGAGTAGGGATGGGGTGTGTCATGTAAGCGTGTTGTCGAGTGAAGGTGATGGCCTTTTCGATGGCTTGTTGATTTCTATTGGTCCCTACTCAACAAGGATGCAGGAGATTTACCATACACTGGCTTCCCGGCGCATTACTGCCTACCGAGGGAAGGAGTGTATAAAAATTTGCACTAGCCATAGACCTCGGCGCCGATGTGGCAGACTGGACAGAGGCGGCGCATTTACGTAGTGGCTAGTTGGGGGAAGAAAACTCCTAGGTATGATGGGAGCGGAGGCTGGCACCACGAAGGCGAACCGATGTCTCTGAGGAACTTGAGCTTCTAATGAGACAAAGGAGAGAGAAATGATCAAGTCGAATTGTTGAAGTAAACTGCATGAAGGGCGAGCCCAGAGTCTTCCTTATATATTACAGGTAACAAGGTAAGGGGAGAGTAGAGGAGGGTGATGTCAGTCTGATGGGTTTACCCTGTACCTCACTCTTAGGCTACCAGCACAACGACAGAAGTCAAAGTGCCACCAGCCTACCTCCCAGTTGAGGTTGGATTTGCAGGGGTCGTGGTTTAAAAGCACCCAGGGCTGCAGTCCCCTTCTGCAGTCTCCGGGTAGGGTTCCTTGAACCAGGGCCATCCTTGGCTCAGTGGCTTGGATCCTGGCATGTGAGTTTTGTGAATTGTCAAAAACTCGGGCACCAACCTGCATAGTCGGTAGCACGAGCTAGAACGTGCGCCTCTACCTGTAGGTCATAACAGGGACTTGCTATTAAGCCAGGACACTGATTGTGTGACTCTCTGGAGTGACTTTCTCTGGTTGCTTGCAGCCGGGGGGGGGGGGAGACCATTGGGATTTTCACAGGACTCCTTGAACCGACTTTCTTTGAAAGGAGGAAAGACATTCATATGTACCTCACTCTTCCTACCGTTTGGTGACTCACTCAGGGGTTCCCCTTTAAGTCTCTTTTTGGAGAACTAAAATAGGTAAAATGGATAATTACAGCGTGGACCCCTGCGTGACACTTACCCATCACTCTCTCCGCATCACCCCCCTTCTCGCATGACACTTTCTGGGTAATTAGTCCAAGGCTAAAGCATGTTCCATGCTAAAATAGGTAACAGAGGAATTGCTATTGAATGGTTATTGATCCCCAGGCAAACATGAGCGTACGTCTCCATGGTGGGTTGTGTGCAACCCGTTAATTTGACTGTTGGTGGTTCCATCACAACTAAACGCGAAAAAATAGCATAACCTGATGAAGTATAAACAATCTTTCCTTTTCTCTGAGTTCAACCATTGTTACTGGTTCCAGAGCAATGCTCAACATAATCGTTTAAGCTTATAATTAAACTCGGCCCTTACTGCTTATAGTTTTTGGCTAAAATTCAAGAAACATGGAACATGCTCCAGCAAATTTTTGGCAGAGTAGCGATGGGTTGGACGGGTGGACCCCCGCGTGACTCACCCGGCACCCTCTCCGCGTCACCCCTCCCGTGTAATGTTTTCGGGTGGTAAGTCCAAGACTAAATCATATTCCATGCTAAAAAAACAGGGTTTGAAGTAACCACCCACGACCCAAGGGAACCAAGGGGTTAAAATAGTACATTTAATTTAACTAGCATCCTGCTACGGTCAAGAGCCAAACAGGCTTCCAGCAAACTGCGACTGATGGGGAATCACTAATCATGCTCTGAATTGCAAGAAAGGAGGATTAGTTAACCAGCTAACATTGTCTTGAGACAATTTTAGGGGAAAACGTACAAAAATGGTGGAGCATGCGAGGAGAAGAGTTATGACAGAGCCGAGATACGACGTCGATGTTTTTCTCTGAACATCGAGGTTTTGTGAGCGATGTTTTCATGAGATCGATGTTTTACTCTCGATTCTACAGATGTCTCTTCTTTTTCCCTCTTCCAATCGCTTTCATCAAGCTGATTGGTGCCTCATTTTTATAAATACAAAAGGTTAGGACTACGTGGTGAAAAATGATTCCATTTTCCAAGTTCAAATTCTTCTCCGAAATTCAAATTGTAGGAGAGGTTTCCACAGCTCAGAAGAGGTGATACACCTGCACATTGTTTGGAACTTGTTATTATTTACGTGAAATTCAGTTCGGTGCTTTGAGCGAAACTTCATTGATCCAAATTTCTGCTTAAAACACGGGTTTTAACGTAGTTTTTGGAAAAAATCGATGTATTTAAACATCGATGTTTTTGATCGATATCGCAGCCCTAGATTAGAGTAGCAGAGGACGACAGTCCAGCTCTGATCACGGATCTGTAAATCCACGGGTCTGGGACAAGCGTTTTCTGCACTGAAAATACATAAGAAATTAATTAGTACTTAGAGAAGACTTACTATTGATTGGTGACGCTTTCGGGTTAGCAGGAATATATTTGCTAAGCCTGACAGTAGGAAGTGGGAGAAACCCGTTCACTAAAGGCATCACGTCAACCGTCACAGTCTGTTCATCGCCCTTCTCGTCCCACATCAATACACCTTGAAGTAACACAAAATATATGATTGAAATAGAACGCTATCAGGAAAATTTCATGTTTTCAATTACAATTACTACATGTATAACACTCACCTGCAGCTTTCCCACAAACAGCCCACATATTGTGCTCAGCGAATACTTCGTACATCAAACTCGACTCCTCCTTGCTGCTCATTCGTAAAACCTTGATGAAGAGTTGGCAGACTGTACTCACACGGCAGAATTCCGAGCCTCGTCCAGGTTCTACTTTACATTCCACTTCGTACAGCGTCTGCGAGAAAGAAAATTCGAAATTTAGAACAAAACACGAGTCTCAGTCTCCTCATCACCAATGAGTGAAACTTGAGGGGGTCTCAGTCGGTTGCCGTTCGTTTTTAGTATTTAGCGAAATTGAAGGCGCAAAAACGTAAAAAGTTGTACCTAAATTTGAAATTTCAAAGGATTTTAGAAATTTATTAGTGCACGGCCCTAGGGAATTGAAAAACCGAAATATTACCGGCAGAATCATCAAAATCGAACAATAATTGCCAAAGAAAAAGGGGAAAAACTACTGAATAAACGGGTTTTTCCATATTTCTCGGGCAATTATCGTTCGATCTTGATGATTAAAGCGGCAATCTTTCAGTTTTTCAATTCCCTAGGGCCGTGCACTAATGAATTTCTAAAATCCTTTAAAATTTCAAATTTAGATACAACTTTTTAAGTTTTTGCGCCATCGATTTCGTGAAATACTAACCCGGAACAAGGAACGAATGGCGACCGACTGAGACCCCCTTAAGAAATTGCGTTCTGATTTCATGACCAAACTAAACCGATATTGAAGCTGAAAATTGGTATTCAGGGTTTTCAAGGGAGGTGTTCCAAAGACGAGGGCGGTATCGCAGGTCTTGATAATTTTTCGGGTTGGGCCGTTGGTGAACTCCGCTCCACCAGCAATAAGTCCACCGATGAAAAGAATGAACGCGAGGCCCGACAGGGAGTTGGGTATCCTCAACGTAGAACTACACCCTTTTCCACAAATCTGTACCTCAGAGGTCGATTATCGTAAATGACATTTTGGCGATCTTACAGCAGAGCCAAAAGAAGTTGTGGGCACACCTATTTTGATCCGTATGGCCCATTCTGATGACTTTATCATGCTCAAATTAATTCTGTAGAATCTGTTTATGCCTACCAATACAATAGAATACAAAATACACTAGAAAGAATGCACATAGAAAACAAAAATCTCGAAAACGAGAATTTTGGACATACGATAGTTGACCTCTGAGGTACAGAAATATACGTTCACAGGTAGTAACTGACCTTATCCAACACCCCTGAACCTGCCGAGAGTCATACTTTCTTCCTTTCCCTTCGTTACCCCCTTCTCACATTGTCGTTTAGGTCATTTCTCGAATATCTACAGTCACTTCTGTCCAATGATACCTGGGCTAGAAAAATACATTACGAATTCGCGATCGGGAAAGAATAGTGACCCGTCGTATTCACGTAATAAAATAACTCATCTTGACAGCGAATTTGTCAGGAGGGACTACACCGTTTGTTGGCCTATGTTATTTTCTTCCAAATAATCATAGAAACTTCATTCTTTTGGGTATTAAGTAACCGAATCTCAATTATTAATCATAGTAGTAACTTCAAGGTTACAATATGCTAAAACATTTCTTCCATTTTCTTGAAATTCTGAGATGAGTGGTTTCACTAATAATTAGTGAAACCACTCATCTCAGAATTTCAAGAAAATGTAAGAAATGTTTTTATAGCCATAATTATTATGGCTTCTATGACAATGATTACAATGACCTTGTGTAGAACGTTGCAAATTATTACACAAAGATTTATTATTTTTTAGTTGTTTTTTAATTACGTTTTAAAAAAATTCGCTCATGCGGTCGTGCTGCACGACTTTGAATTTTCATTACAATATTTTTTTTCTCATCGATTCATTTTCGTTAACAAAAACGAGTAAAGTTCACATGTAGGTTTGGCAGAGTAAGTTCTTCAAACTAATATTTTGATTTTTGGTGATTTTTTAGACTTCTTGCCACTTTTATTGATTTTGCCGTCCATGTGCCGTGCGTGGCACTCCACCAATAATCATTCTCAATCTTCTTGATGTGGCCCACTTAGGATTTCCAGTCATATTCCACAGCTTCCATTGTAAATTCCTGAAGGCGTTCAAGTGATAAATCACCACCCGTATTCCTTCCCTTTATGAATTCTCACCCAAGACTACCTAGCGAAAAGTCAGGTAGAGGATTTGAGCGGAAGTGACCGAAAATGGGATTTCCCTGGACGAGTGACAAGCTCGGAGGAGGTTGAACGGATGTTTTCAGTTTAGGATTCGGTAGGGTCCTCGCGTTCATTCTTTTCATCGGTGAACAGTAGCAATAACCCAGTGGTTGAGTCCAAGAGCAAAATCATCAGAACCAATTCTGATCTTCCCTCTAGAAGACAGCAGATGACGTCCGCGACGCCAGGAATGACAGTTGGACGAAAATAAACTTGAGATGATTGTTTACTTCACTTCAATTAACTCATGGAAGAGAGAGACTGCTGTCTCTTTATGTTGGATTCGCGGGGGTCGTGGTCTACAAAACCCTGGCTGCAGTGCCGGTTCTGCAGAGCTGGGTAGGGTCCTGAGGGCCATGGCCAACACTTTGACCTGGCACTCGGATCCCGGCATGTGAGTTTTGCGAATTACCGAAAACTCGGGCGCTCGCCGCTAAGCAAGCAAAGCATGGGCATGAGCTAGAACATGCGGCTTCTACCTGTAAGAAGTAACAGGGAGATGCAATTATGCATCGACGCTGACTGTGTGAACAATCCCTTTCCGGAGGAGCTTTTCCTCTGCTGCTTGCAGTGGAGAGGGAGAGCTTGGCCTCAGTCCTCCTTTAAGGGGTTCGGTAGTCATAGGGTAAAAATAACCTTTTTCGTGACCCATTATCTAGACAACGGTAAGTTCGATCTGCATGATTTTTTTTTCATGTTGTTCAGTTACTCAAGGACAACAAATAAGCATATTGCTTTCCAAAAATATCTTTAAACTTTTTTTGTACAGCTATTTTAGATAACCCTTTTTTTGAGTCAAACAAAAAAAAATTTTTTCGGCTCCTAAGTATTTTGTTTACAAAAAGCATATGCTAAAGGCCGGGTCACACTTGTCATACAAGCTTCAGATCCGAGTCCGATCAGAGAATCGGATAGACGTCGGAGGGGGCGTCGGATCGGAAAGGGGTGGGCACACCTGTCCGATACACGCGTCCGATTTGTTCCCCTCACTGCTCGTCAGTCGCCTCCCGGCAGTTGTCAAATGTATAGTATAAAACATAAATACACATAAATACATATTTAAGTGTGTGTCATTGCAGACGATAACTCTCCTAAGATTTAATATTAATTAATTCAAATTAATTCAAACGCCAACAAATTAAGAATTGCAAACGAAAAGCGAAGTTCGTTGGACAGCGCTCTACGTGTGCAAGGAAGTGCTCAAATGCGAAAAAGAAAAAAAAATGGGGAACGTCTGATTTTTTTTTTTTTTTTTTTTTTTTGTCGTTTTAGATAACTAAGGAAGGAATAGTCTGGGGGAAAATATTTATTTGTCTTGTTTTAGAGCGTTTCATTGAAAAATCGTGACAAATATTAAATGGTTATGAAATTGATTTTCAAAGGTACTAGTGGTATTGATTTTCAAAGGAACAACATTCGAGAGGCATAAAATAACCATAAAATAAGGCATAAATAACCATAACCATGTTGCATGAATGGATACAGCCTCACTACTTCAATAAGTTCTTCCGGGTTGACGGAAGACATTGTAGGAGTACTAAAAAAAATATAATAAAAAACCTGTGTTGTTGCCTGTAAAGTCGGTATACGGGCGAAAGTTTTACGTGACAACGACTTTGAGTGGTAAAATAATTTTAATGTTAATATTCATTCGTATAGTAGGAAGAAGGATAAAATAAAATTCTTTGTCAAGTTGCACAGAGTAGGTATTTCCCGTAGGTAGTAGGTATTTCCCATGGGTGGGGGGGGAGTGAGTGCCAGGGAAGGGGGGCGGGGCGCTCCAGCTCTTGTGAGCGCCGGGGAAGGGGAGGGGCCGCCCGCCTTTAGGGAGCGCCGAGCTGCACCCCCTCCGTGAGCGGAGCGTAACGCAGTTTCTTGAAGTGTCTCCCGGTAAACCAATTTATAAGACGTTATCACGTCAAAAGATTATAAAGACCATTTACAAAACAAACACACGAGAAACACAACGACGGCGGACAAAAAAGAACTAAAAAAATACCTACCTTCCTTCCGATGCTCTTCCCGCAAATCGGACAGGGAATGGTTGACGAACTCTGAGTCGGATCGGAACAAAAATCGGAGAACAATCGGAGTGGGATCAGTCACGGGTGGGAGAGGTGTGAACTACGCCGTCTAGAGTCCAAAGACATTCCCTCTTCCGACTCCCCTCCGATTCTCTGATCGGAGTCGGATCTGAAGCTTGTATGACAAGTGTGACCCGGCCTTAATGTGTAGAACTATTATTCTTTCATAACACAAAAAAAGAATCATCTCGATATCATGCGTAGTTCCAGAGATAATGGGTCAAACGCATTGAAAAACATAGTTTTGAGAAAAACGCAATAAACTGAAAAGGTACCTACTACGACGATTACGTCACGATGCGTGCCAACTTGTTTCTCTTTTCTATGAACCGTTATGAAACCTCGTCACCAAACTTTTTTTACATTTTTTTATTGCTACATGAATAATGTGCTTCACAGCAACTTCCATAAGCATAAAAAAACGCTTGCATACGAGTCTGCAACGCATTGGGATATTTTCATGTCTTTAACTATTGCTTTTTACCTCACTATAGGATTTTATAACCCACCCTCCGTTGTTGTCAGAATGTGAAACCGATTCCGGATTAATTATCTTCTACACTCACGATCATTAGTTTGTAAACAAAATATAAGAAGAGTTATGCCCATAGCTCCGCTATTCGTATAGTCAATATGTTATGGAGAACATGAAAATGTTCGTTAAATCGAGAGCTTTCCAACGAGTGGTGAACGATTTTTGTGGGTTAAAAAGTGTAGAAAAGGAACAAACCTAACAACGGGGTCGTTGTAAGCGGAAATCATTATAAAGGCACTGTAACACAATTTCGTTACTCAATTTCGTGACAGTTTTTTGTGCTATGTGCCAGGGCAAAGACATGAAAATGTCAAAAAGTGGAAAAAATGGCTTGTGCAAATGTTGAACAAGCAATAGCAGAGTAACTCCACTGGTGCCGAAAAGCGGTTCGGAGATACTCAACTTCAGGCAACGATTGCAGGACATTTCCTGACTCAAACATGAAAGTTTTATATACCAAAATGTCGGGGATAATGTGTAGAATAATATTTTTTTTAAATCTGAAAAATGAAATTTTTGACTACCGAACCCCCTTAACCGATTTCCACTTTGGAAAGAGGTAAGACATTCAATGTCTCTTTATATGGCGTACAATTATTTCAGAAACGTTTTCCGAAAATCTGTTCACACCGCGTTCTGTGACACCAATAAATTAGACTGAAGGATTTACAAGTAAATTACTCACCACAAAATTACTTAAATCGAAGAAGCATTTGTACAAGAGGGGAATTTGAGACTCGGACTCGTCATCCGCTTCGTAGTACAGAGAGAATTCAGTCTTAACTGGTGACGTTTCAACATTTTGCTTCGCTTCCACTCGCCACATGAAGCTCACTTTCTTTTCGTTATTTACAACCTGTAATGACAAATGAGTAAAAAGTTGGTCAGGAAACATGCGAAATAATATATAAATTTTACCCTTGCGAGGGAAAAACATTAAATCATGTTTAATGTTTTTCCCTCGCAAGGGAGAAATTAAATTGCCGATCACTCAGCTGATCAGTGACCACTCAGGCGCATTCAGCATTCTCCATTGACCCTGCTTCTCAAATTTCAGCTTCCAGCGTTCAACAGGAGAGAAAATGGCCTTGGAGCTCACTCAGCTGATCAGTGACCATCTTCGTACAACTAGACCCCAAATGGAGCCGACATAACGTGGTAACTAAGAAATCGGTCCGTGGTAACTAAGAAAAAAAAACGTTGCAGATTTGCGTGTCGGAATTCACAGAACGACCCCCAGCCCTAAAACATTAAACATGTTAAAAATATCGAATTATTGTCACAAGTTGAAAATTGATAAGTACTGTTTGCAGATGGAAAGAATGCGTATGGTTTGGTGAA
Organism: Apolygus lucorum; assembly: GCA_009739505.2. Lineage (NCBI taxonomy): Eukaryota > Metazoa > Arthropoda > Insecta > Hemiptera > Miridae > Apolygus > Apolygus lucorum. The sequence continues at coordinate 62,768,102 of CM019183.2, read as the reverse complement.
GCGTCCTTGTGTATTACAGTCCCAAAAACATCCTCCTTCTTCTACCTGCCACTCAAGCCAGGGAAAATGAGACCGAGGGTTGTTGACTACCGACCAAATGATGAAGAAGAAGGATTGATGATTTTCACAGACCGTTCGCGTACTTTAACTTTACGTAAGGCAGTGGTTCCCAATTCTATACAAGGTGTCGACCAAACTTCAAGGATCGATCGTACATCTAATTTAAGAAAATGTATCGGTAGCATCTTTGTTTTAACCCCTTGTCTTTCCAAGTTTTTTCAATTTCAATTTTTTTTCGTGTTCTTGAACATATTACTAAAATTGCCAGAACTATCTTAATTTACCATAAACATGTAAAAATAAGAGCACCGTTAGAAAGGGCCCCAAATTTCCCATTTTCCTACAAAAAAAAAATATTTCCAGTAAAGGATGATGCTTCTTTCATATTTTAAACGCGAATGAAGAATAAACCTGAAGAGCAAGTGAACTCGCAATCGAGATGGAATTCTTTCCTAACAATCCTAACGTCTCTAACTCATTATGACTCGAGTTGCTCAATGCCCAAATTACGAAGGTCTAAGATATGGAGGCTCGGCCCTTTCCCCAGCCTGACTCACCAGGCTACCTAAGATTTTGGAACAGGTAGTCGTCTATGTTAGCAGGTATACCCTTTGAAAAATTGGCCAGCCGCATTCTTTCCATCTGCGAACAGTACAACAATTGTGCAATCTGACAAACATATTGCACAATTTCGATGACCTTCTGGAGCGAAGAGGATTAATTGCTGACGACTTCACAGATGTTTCTAATAGTCCAAAATCAGCATCTTCATGTTTATCCATGGGTTTTTAGTTCATAGTAGTGGTTCTGTTGAACCCTGTGACCAGCACTACCACAGGGGAATGGTCCACAAGGTAAACTCACCAACCCTCATTGTGCGAGTCAAAAATCCTCGCCCATCGAGAAATCCTTCCTCAACAAAGACCGAACACCAGCAAGAAATAGGAGACGCGGCCGACCTTGAGTAAACGCTGAAGGTCGGCTTTCCTGCAAGCGTCTGACTGCTGCGGCTACGGCTCGCGATCGAATTGAGCCGCAGAGGGGTATATTTCCTACACGCGGTCCTGCACGCACCGGCCGTGCGGCTCTATTCAGTACTGTCCAGAAAGTCAAGGAAGAGGGCTCTGTTGGCTTGGTGGATCGTGGAAGAAGAGAAAAGGGTGATTTTGGCAGGAATGAGGAGGGAACAAGGTAGTTGGAGTAAAGTGGGCTACCGTTCTCCCCATCAGATCCTGATCCCCTATAGCTCTACCACAAATATTTTCCAACCCCAATAGGTCAGGGGGATATCAGCAAGCAGAAGGGTTTACTATTCGGGATCACTTTGCTCTGTACTTCAATGGACATGGGGCAGTTCGATGGCAAGACTCACGACTTTATTGAACAGAGTAGAAGTGAGAAGATTTTAAAAATTATAACACAGGAAGGCACAAAATTATATTTGATTTAAAAAAAATGATCCAATGTTTTATTGGATTAACACGTGTCAGACGCTCACGCTGACAAAGTCTCATGTTTCTCCCTGGGAAACCGAATCGTTGCAATTCGACTCCGGAAAAGGAAAATCGACGGCTCCCAGGGAAAACAATTCGTAAGGCCCACGTCGCCAAAAAACACGGCACGTGGAGTTCCCTCCACAGTAAAATTTACCGCGGCCTGATTAGCGAAAATCTATCCCCGCTTTCGCTAATCAGCCGAAAAATTAACGCCCAGGAAAAGAACTGCACCCAATCAGCGAGGAGAGGTGGAAGGACTGCAGGAGAAATACCGAAAATATTCAGCCACAAATATTTCTGAGGACACGCCCCCAGCAGTTGAACAAAACTGTTACGCGCTGCCAAAATCGAGGTCGTGCATCAGCATCTGGAACCAAGTGCCCTTCGATCCAAAAGCACCCAGTTCTGCTGCCTTCTGCTGTGTGACAGAGAGCGGTATCACTACAGGCTACGTCGGTCCGAGAGAACCAGCCGACTCCAGGAAAAAAGGTGGGTAGCTGCCACGTCAACGCTTCCTGGGACAAATCTCCAAAGTCTATCGAAACCTGAAGAAAGGATCGCCAGGTCAGTCCTAAGTACTTAGCTTCAGCTTGCCCAATCTCGACTTCCGCCGTCGCCGTCGCGAACCCGCACCTTCCGCGAAACTCCGTAATCTCGCGACGACACGCGGTTAGGAGGCACATAGGTAGGGATAGACTAAGCTACCACCTAAGGCTTCACTTTCACCTTTATATTATCAAAATTCAGTCCCCTTTTCCAATTGTCAAATAAACCCGTTGCTCATTCAAAAATCCAAACAAGTGTTTTCTCTCAAAAATCCACGAAGCCAAAGCCGCAGAGGAGGCAACCTTACAACACGGTTGCATATTAAATACATAATGTATAGATACTGTCTTTCTTCAACGCCTCTGCAATGGTTTCCTACGTTTTTCTTTTTTGGTTGAATTTTTATACTTCTTCTCCACTATATCATACAAGAAAACATTTTATTCTGCAAGCCCCACCAGTACTTCGAAAAAGCTAGGAACTGGAGTCACTGGATGACAAAAAGTAAATAGTGCGAAGTCTGTAATTCACATTTATCGTATCTGATTCCCATTTTTGAAAAGAGGGAGACGTACGATGCGGGTTTGCGTATCCCGGCCACAGCTAGGCACTGGTCCCTCGTGCAGTCCAGCAGCAGCCGCGCTCCACCAGCCGCAGACGCAACGGCTAAGCCGCGTGTAGGAATACGGCCACATTTGAAATACATTAGAGAGTTCCTAGTGGGTTTGGTTCGGCTTAGATCCGGCGCGCCGGAACCGGATCGTCCGCCATGTTTTCAATACGGCGCGCCAGATTGCCTCCTAGTGACGTATTCGACCGTAACAATACGGTGCCGTATCAGATACAGCGCGTTCTTATCACAATTCGGCGCCGGATTGAGAGTGTGTGTGTAATACGTCATGCCGTATCAAAAACCACTAGGAACTCTCTATTGAAGGAGTCAATGCGTCTGAAGGCGAGCCGCAGCCGCAGCGGCCAGACGCGTGTAGGAAAGCCGACCTTTAATGAGCCAAATATTCAAACTTCAACTTCGCCAGCACCTCCACATCCTCCATCCTTTCCAGCTCTTTGTTTACCACAAGTAGCCCAGGACTCTAGAGCGCCATCGTCTTCAATACTACCCGAGTAGGCAAGTGGAAACGAACGTCGAAGACTCTCAAGAGCCACAGGACCACCATGTTATCTGAAGAACTATGTGACAAAATGAGGGAGGAGAGAATGTCTTGATCATTGCCACTGAGCTACCATTACCATATTTAGGTCATCTTAGTTGCTGACTGATTTTCAGAATTTCACATGAAAATTTCTTGGTGAATCAAGCCAGGAAAGTTTTCTACTGTATCAGCTGGATATACTCACTCACTGCCATTGGAAAAAGAGTTTCAGGCACTGATGGCTTATACTCTCCCTCTTTCGAGGCCCCTTTACTTTATAAAGAGGATTCCGCCGGCTACCCCATGTTAGAGTCAGTAAATCTTCCGCTTAGATCCGCGAATTTTTTCATCCTTTTCCAGGAAATTTCGCGTAAAGATGCGCGTTCCACAATGTGGTGATCAAATGCTTCCGTTCTGGATCTCCAGAAGCGGTCACATCTGCATAGAAAGTGTCCAGAGGAGTCCTGTTCCTGTTCACATGAGCACATCAGTGAAATTCGATTGTTCATGATGTTAAGCATTCTACAAAAGTCGCCATGCCCCGTTAGAATGCCTATCATTAGCCTGATGGTATTTCGACTTTTGGAAGTCAGCCATAAGGCTTGTTTGGGATTATACGAGGTGATAAGCATTCTGGTCTGTCTGTATTCATCAGTTTCTTTGGACCAGAGTATGGTAAGGTCTTGAGATTCTCATTTTGACCTTTTCTTTGCATGTATTTTTTGAGATGCCAATTGCCGGAAAAGGTCCTATGAATTCCTTCTTAGAACCCTCTTTTGCCAAAATATCGACTTGTTCATTCCCAAGCTGGTTGGTATACCCGGGTATCCATTTTATTAAAATTTTGTTGTTTGCAAAAAACAAGTTATTCATAAACCTTTTCGTTTCCCACACCAGTTTTGAGATGGTGATGGGGTTTTGAAGGGCTTTTATGCTTGGTGGATTCACAATGGGGTATTTCGGTGGGTCGGAAATTCAGGTTTTTGACCTCAAATTTGGATTCAGCACCCTTGAAAACCTATATACTCCAACTTTTAGCCCAATGATACTATAACATGTGGTAGAAAAATTAATTAAAGAGATCACACGTTTGAAAAAGGCGGGCCGCTATAAATGCACACACACTAGGCAAGGACTACGCCACACGCATGTGTGAGTAGTATTTTGTAGTATCCAAGAGGTCCTCCAAGGGTTTCTGTGCAATGGATACTTTTTTCTAAGACAGTTGGCTAGCTACATCACGATTGGCTAGCTACGTCATGATTGGCTAGCTACGTCACACCATTCAAATCTTCAACTTTCCTTAGCTTCTCTGATTTTTAAAAACATTTTCTCGATGAACAGACCCAATTACCGTTATTCCTGAGCCTTACTCTTTTGAAAAAAAAAAAAAAAAAAAATTAAAAAAATTGACTGAAATGCCCCATGTCGCGTATCATAATTCTTAACACGATACAGTCCTACACACAATGAACTTACTAAGGGGTTTCGTGGAGGGTTGCATGAGGCAACAGTCACTCCAGGCGGGCTCAGAACAGTCATAACAGGGTCGTGCACCCTGATCACTTGTGCGCTCAGTCCTGCCACCGTCACGTTCAAAAATTTGTTCATTTTCGCCGATTGAAGTTTGAGAATCGCGTAGAGAGCAGGTTGAAGTTGTAACGATATCATTTCCTCTTCATTCGACCAAGGGGCTTTGATGGATATCTGCAAGGAATGTTTCATTATTCAATACCGTGATAATTTTATTTATTTATTTATTTGTTATTAGTTGTACAATAGTTACATATCAATATAATATTTAATATATTATTCTCCTACAAAAACAACTCTTTTGCAGGGAAAGAGACTAAAAAGTCTGTAGTACCCAGCAAGAGTTGTGCCAAACTAAACAATTTCAGGTTGAAAGATGAAAAAACATAAGAATTAAAATGAGAGAAATACGAAACCTATTCCAACTTGTAAACCAAATCATTGTAACTAAATACCTTCGTTGCCTCCTTATTCATATTTACAACTACACAACTTCAGTTCAATATTTTCCAATTATCATAAATAACATTATCTATACGCGCTCATGTTTTCTGCAGCTTCTCTTCCTAATATAAGTATCCATTCAACGATTTTTTTCTTGAAAAATGTTCGATTGTGTAACAATGGTGTTTTGAGGGAGGGATCCAGAGCTCGATGAACGATAAAAATAATATAACTGGGACTTCTGGTAGTGAGAGAGAGTGCGGGTCTAGGGGCAGCCACATTTCCCAATGATGTAAATCGCGTATCATACTCATGATGCTGGTTTATTTGAACCATGGATGGGGTTTTGTGATACTGAATGAGAAACGATTTCAAAAACAATTGTCTTGGGCTGAAAACCTCAAACTCATCGAACAGTTTTTCACTGGAATATAGGTGCCCCCTCCTCATAATAATCTTTATAACACTCCTCTGTAAGACATTAATTTTCTATAAGTGACTTGAAAATCGCAGGCAGCTTTAGACTACTTTACTACTGTAAACTCTAGGTATCACTGCGAACAGAAAAAAAGTGTCTTCAACGTCCTCTCAAACGAAAGTACCAATTTATTTTTAAAAACTCACACTATGAACGATAGGGCTAGTTTCTTTGTAAGGCGGCAGAGCAGCGTGGATGAACAGCGGCATATTGAACGTGCTATTGGGAAGCACTTCAGGAAGTATGAGGGACAACTGGTTTTCCATGTTTTCGTCGCTGGATCCTTGTTGCATCGTCAAGCCCGAGCTGGATTTGAGCACGAGCTCTGTTCCCTGAAATATTAAAAAGAGAATGACGTGCAATTTACAAATTGAAACGCGGTCTAATCTAAAGAACTGACCCCCAAGATCTGGGGCATGACTTCTACTTGGATTTCTTCGCTCATCTGAGAAATCCGGGAGAGAATTACTTGGTTTCGAAATTATGCGGAAAATCCCGAATCCTAGCCTGTAATTTATTGTTTTATGTTTCTCAAACTGCCGTTATGGCACTTAAAACATTTCAAGCCAAGGGTAGAAATAACTGAACAATGAGGAGAGGAGGATGAACTGTTTTACAGAATGCTAGCCGAATCATTTGCTCCCCAATCGAGAACAAAAATACTCGATATTTTCCAGGAATGGCAGTCGGACGAAAATCCAACCTGAAATGGTTGTTTACTTTACTTTTACTTACTCGAAATTTTATGAATTTTACTTTTCAATGAGATTTGAGAGGCCTCAGTTTTCCAAATTGATATGATTTATCCAGTTCCTTGTTTTGGTAGAATGTAAAAGTCTATTTATGGACCGGAATATGTTTCAACTCATGGCCCAGAAAGCTCACTCGTCAAATTTCAAAAAATGTCCAAAATTGCATTGAGCTCCCGATCATCAAAGAAAACTTTTTCTGAAAAGTTTAGGAACAGCATGATCGAGAAAAAAAATTCTCCTGCAAAGATTCACCACTATTTTCAATATTTAAAAAAATCATAAACATGAATGCAAAAACGCATCAGTGGCCGGAAATGGGTTAATAACGTTTTCATGCCTTCAATGATCGTGTAAGCATTCAAGCAGCCCAAAAACATTAATTTCAACACCCTTTTCCAGGAATTACTTGTTTAAATAAATTTCTAATTTTTGACATTTTATGTCTTTACTATGGCACATAAATGAAAAATCGTCACGCGGGGATCGTCACGCGGGGAGCGTTACGCGGAAATTTCTGATGATTTTCACGTACAACCAATCGTTCCTAGGGAAAACAAACTTCCTCATTTTCCACCCCACAAAAATCGTTCACCACTCCACCGTTTGTGTTTTTTTTATAGATTTTTTTTTTTTTTTTTTTATCCTACGCTGGACAGAGGCCTTAATGCCATCTCCTTCCTGACAGCCCAGTATAAATTGCTTTTTCTTCTCCACTCGGAGTCTTCATCATTACGTCTGAGTTGAGGGATTGTTGGGCAATGGTCCAAGTGCCTGGCATCCGTTGTTGCATTGCACAAGGGGCATGCTGGTGTAGGAGCAACGCCAATTCTGTGGAGATGACTCTGGAGGAAGTCATGTCCAGTTGCTAACCTAAAACTCGCTACGAAGTCACTTCGGGGCAGGTTTCCAGGGATGGGTTGAACGATGAGCGATTCCCATTGTTTACCTAAGGCCGAATTTCGGTGCCATTCCAGTCGGATTTTGGTGATTCTTATCTCAGCCTCGTTCATTGCCTGATGATGGGATCGACAGTGAGTGGCATGTCACTTCCTTTCTTGGCAAGTACGTCGGCCTCTTCGTTACCCATCACACAACAATGCGAGGCTACCCATTGGAGAACCACTCGCCATCCCTTCAAGACCAACGCCCCTGCGACTCTCTTTGCGCTGAGGGTTGTACCATGAATTTATTTGAATGTCCCGCTACTTTCATATTAACGCGGTTCTCGGTGCTGTCCGTTCCGGTCTTCCACCAGTTGTCAGGCAACACTTCCATGCAGATCGTTTTCATTTCAATTATTCCGATTTAACTAAGAAGAAAATGGACCATCGTTCTCTACAAATTTTATCCTCCATGAAAAGGGATATAATGAACTAAATCTCGAGAATAATTCATGGACGAATTTATTGCAAATTAGTACATCCCGTCATGTGCTGCTACCTGTAGGAGCGGGGGACTAAATCTCAGCTTCAACGTGCCTTTTTCCTCCTTCTTTGTTCGCCATCGCTGAATGCCGTACCTCGTTTTTCCCGTTCTACCGTCTTCGTCCGATATTGATTTTATTCCTTGTTGGAAAAATAAAATTCATCCGATCGATCGTCTTTCTCGGATCTCTACCGCCTGTGGAACGAGCATTTACCGTCGGCAGCTCTTCACCACCGTTTTGGTAAGCCTACCTACATACCTGTTGGATTCCACCTTCATGCCGTCTGAAACGAGATGAAATTCTTAACATCCGATACCTCTGTTCATAGTTTCTCGGAAGTCTTCTTTAGTCAGTTCGTCTCTGCCGTTCGCCTGGAGTGCTATATATACCGTCTCCGTGAGTCCTCGCCGTGGATGTCAACGACGAGCGACCTACACTTCACGTACCGGTAGGTAGTACGCTAAATCGACCATACCTCACAACCTCTTCGAGTACCATAGAGCAAGATAATGAGGAATCCCTTCCTATTTTGATCAGTTTTAGGTCGGAGCCTGAATCTTAACTGCCTGCTCGTCAGAACTCGGTGATTTCAGTACACAGAAAGTACCGACCGCTTCAGAGGTTCCCGTCCTTCCCATTCCGAATCTGATAAGTAACCACTATAAGTACCCAAAGGGTCTAGGGCTATATTTAATTTCGTTCATTACTAAATTCGACAGTCGATTCGAAATTCGTAGGTAGTACCTATAATTATCTTGGATGTAGTACCTATGATTATAGTTTCGTGGATATACCTGTGACAAGTCCCTCCCTGAATGTTGAGTCAAGTGTCGACTATATAAAGATTTTTTTAGTTCAAATTCATTTTGCTTAATAAAGCGTTTACATAAATTTGTTTTGTTTTTCCCTCATACTCAACCTACTAGTCTGGGTCAGATCTTCTATTCTTTCATTTCTATGGGTTCATCCCCGCTTTATGGAAAAAATTTAGTCCCTTTACTGTCACAGGGTGCTGTGTTCCTCAGGGACATTCGGCGAGTTTTTTGAACTTTTTGAACTGTTTTCTGCGAGCCATTTTCGTCTTACCTGAGATATGTGGTACCCCTGAGAGGTGATTTGGAGTATCGCGGTTTGTACGAGGCCTGCCAGAAGCTCGCTGTTATTCGTGAGAGCGATCGTCGGCAAAGTGTGGACCACGTCGAACTGGATCTTTTGAGAATGAGGTAGAGAGAGAAGTTCAAACTTGTCGACGAGGAGGACACACAGTTGATTCAATCGGTACGTTCCAGCTTCGTTAGCCTGAGAAAACAAACAGGTTGATGTAACATAAGCAATTATTATCTCCTCAACATCTCCAATCATAGATTTTTCACTAATTCTCAACGAATAGTTGGTCCTCAAAATGGGTAATTCTCGCCTTTTGCTTGGGGTTAACGGAAATGAATTACCTGCTGAGAAACTTGTCACAGTAGTTTTGAGAGGATATACGGAAAATAAAATTTAAAATATCCAAAGGGGGGGGGGACACTAGGAATACCTAAGGGACAAAAATTTGTCAAAACCACTGGATTATTTCCGAAGAATATTGAATAGTTACCTCGGACGTCAAAGTTAACGTATTGTGTCCCGGTTTGAGTATGACGTTATGGCAGACTAGAGAGCGTGTGAAATCCGACTTGGAGACAGTAGAAATTTTCCTGTACTTTCCATGGCTGTCAGTTCTCCTAAATTGAAAATAACATAATACAATTCAGTACATGAATTTACACATCGTTTAATTACCTAACATGAGAAGTACGGACTTATTAAAGACAATGCTTCATAACATATAATAAGCACACGAGGTATGACAATAGAGCTCGCGGAAAACTTTTTCAACGAGAAAAGAAGACATTGCACCGTTCAAAGTACTCTCTCTGGGCCCTTATACATTTTTCCATCTTGAAAACACTGGAGAAACTAGTCGTTTGGAATTGCCTACTATGCCTCCGACGATGCCTGTCTTATGGCTTTCAAGTCCTGAAAAGGGTATCCCTCCAACTTTTCTTTGATTTGGGGGAATGAAAAAAAGTCACAAGGGGGTTGGTTTTGGTTAGAAAATCGCGATTGACAAATGCAGTGCGAGCGGGTGCGTTGTCGTGGTGGAGCACCCGTGATTTGTCACCGCAAATTGGGCCTCTTTCGGTGAACCCTTTCATGAAGAAGCTTCATTACTTGCAGGTAACAAGCAGAGTAGACTGTCTGGCTTTGAGGGACCCATTCCTTGAGAACAACCCCGTAAGAGTAAAAAGTCTGCCAAGTGGGTGTGGCACATAGTTTCCTCGTATCCATAACCCGATTGCATAGATGATCCGATGCATAGTAGTTAATCTCGAAACATCAATTTCTGAGTACCTTCCACCACCGTCATAGGGGACCATATACACAATAATCTGAACAATCCTGAGAAATTTCGTCGAAATCGGATGGAAAATGTAAAAGTTATGGTTGTTACAAGGAATTGACGTTTGCTCATGCGCAGCAACTACTATTCGTCTGGGGGAGATGATTTCCATAGGGAAATATCTACAACCTAATCCACATAATCCCTGAAAATTTCATCGAAATCGGATATAAAATGTGGAAGTTATGGCTGTTATATGGAATTCACGTTCGCGCTTGCGCATCGGCTACTATCAGACCGGGGGTGATGATTTTCGTAGGGGACCATCTACACGCCAATCCGCAAAATCCCTGAAAATGTCATCGAAATTGGATAACTTCGTATAGTTACAAGGATTTCATGACAGACACGAAAAACGCGACTGAAAATTTCGATAATGGAGAACTTTTTTTTCAACCTTGAAAAGTGAAAACAAAGCTTCCGCTACCTTGGTAGACTCGAAAGCAAAATCATCAACAACGCCTTGACCTTCGATTATGATCGACGAACTGAATTTATCGTCGCGGGAACAAACACTGTGTGCGAATAAAAAAAGTCGCTCTTAAGGGGATCTCAGTCGGTCGCCGTTCGTTTTTAGTATTTAGCGAAATTGAAGGCGCAAATTTGTACCTAAATTTGAAATTCCAAAGGATTTTAGAAATTCATTAGTGCACGGCCCTAGTGAATTGAAAAACTGAAATTTTGCCGCCAGAATCATCAAAATCGAACAATAATTTCCAAAGAAAAATGGGAAAAATTACTGAATAAACGGGGTTTCCCATGTTTTTCCCATATTTCTCTGGCAATTATTGTTCGATTTTGATGATTCCAGCGGCAATCTTTCAGTTTTGCAATTCCCAAGGTCCAAGCACTAATGCATTGCTAAAATCCTTGAAAATTTCAAGTTTACCTACATTTTATGGGGGAAATATAACTGAATTAACGGGTTTTCCCATTTTTCTCTAGCAATTATTGTTCGATTTTGATGATTCCAGCGGCAATCTTTCAGTTTTGCAATTCCCAAGGTCCAAGCACTAATGCATTGCTAAAATCCTTGAAAATTTCAAGTTTACCTACATTTTATGGGGGAAATATAACTGAATTAACGGGTTTTCCCATTTTTCTCTAGCAATTATTGTTCGATTTTGATGATTCCAGCGGCAATCTTTCAGTTTTGCAATTCCCAAGGTCCAAGCACTAATGCATTGCTAAAATCCTTGAAAATTTCAAGTTTACCTACATTTTATGGGGGAAATATAACTGAATTAACGGGTTTTCCCATTTTTCTCTAGCAATTATTGTTCGATTTTGATGATTCTAGCGGCAATCTTTTAGTTTTTCAATTCCCTAGGCTGATGCACTAATGAATTTCGAGAAACCTTGAAATTTTCAAATTTTGGAACAAATGTTAAAGTTTGAGCGCCGATAACAGAGGGAAATACTAACCCAGAATGAGGAACGAACGGTTACCAACAGAGACCGCTACTGCGACCCGTTACCGCACTCCTAAAAGAGTATTCTGAACCAAGCGAGGGCCTGCTCCAGGCTTGACGTGGTGACGGCAAAACAACCTGTCCGCAAAAATATTGTCGTACCTCGCATACTATACATGTAAGTAGGTAATGAGTGGTACATTCCTACGTAATCCATAAATTCACAAATAGCAGCAGATTCGTACATTCCACTATCTATCATACTAGAGTCTACAAACCTTCATTAGATAATTCTAAGGTCTACTTGCATACAATTAAACAACTTTCACTGCAAAAAACCGTTAAATGCAAAAGTAACTATGGAACAGATACGAACGAAATCAAACGAACATCAACTGACAATGGAACAATACGTCCGCAAGGAACTGTTACATTGGACTATCATTAAGGTCAAACTTAATATTAATTATCTTTTAAAGTATTTAACAAACCTGACAAGTGACTTCTGGTTCTTCATTTCAACATTTGCGGCAGCTAAACTTTTATCCTGTTTGTAGTCTAATCTAACAGCAAGCGGAAGCCTCTGAAGGAAGGGATTTATTGGCGCTAAACTTTCTTTTGACTTCCTTTAAAAACAAATAAAAATGGAAAAAATGTCAAACGAAAAATTGTTTAATGATGAAAATCCTTCGCTATTTCGTAAGAGTATTTTTCGAAGCAATTTTTCCGAGGATGAGTGGGTCAGAGTTGCATGGTTCGGCGCGTTGAGGCATAACGAAGTAGAGAGAGCTCGTATGAAAGAAAAAGGAGTCAATATCATACTGACCAAAGTAGGAGGTGGGGAAGCTGAAATGCTAATGAAATCAGGTATTGTGGGTTACTAGGCGGTATCTACAGAGGAGGTGGCAACTCCCGCTGGTGGTAAAAGTAGTTTCTCGTACGTCCCATAGAGTTCTCTGATTAAAATTACCTTGGAGGGATCACATCAACTTTTTACGAGTGTCACTGGTAATTTTCAACATTAATTAATAATGTTTTTAAGTTAATGAGATATGTTAGGTCTGAAGGGGGGATAATGTTGAAAAAACCCCTTTTGGTTTATTATTTTCAATAATGAACCTTTGGAATCGACCAAGAAAAAAAAAAAATTTAACACCCCCTCAAAATTTGATGGTTTACGTTTCAAGGTACGTAGAATCCAAAAATCGAATAAAAATTTGGCCGTCCGTCCGCCGTACGCCGTACGCGGCACTTTTGCCACTTAGCATTGACCGATTTTGATGAAATTTGGTATGTAGGCTCCATTTGGGGTCTAGTTGTGCCCCGAAGCTTTTGGTTGATGTAGGTCACTCCTAAGGGTTCCAAAATCAATTTTGAAATTTTGAAAACGCCCTAACTCAAAAAATTTCGATATAAAGGTATTGTTTTTCCTTCAATTTAAGATTCTATAGAATTTTTAGAATTTTTTGAGACCACGCGGAGCTCTGTAGGACAAGCCGTTCGCTCACTACGAAAATTTAAGTGTTTATATTGAAATATATATATATATATAAATCAAAACACGAGTGTGAATCGCAAAAGAGGCCTAATCTCCGTTCAAATTAGAGCAGACCGAAATGCAATCGATGGTTGGTGATGTTGATTTTTTTTTTTTTTGATTTTTTTTGATTTTTTTGATTTTTTTTTTTTTTTTTTTTTTTTTCTTTTCATATTGGATGGTTGGTGATTTTGTAGACGAGTGATCTATATAGAAAATAATAAACCATTGTGTAATAATTTGCAGCGTTTTTCTATTACAAAAAGGACCCAAAAAACCCAGTCGTTTCGCCCACCAACAGAAAAAATGTAAAAAGTTGGCACTCGTAAAAAGTTGATGTGATCTCTCCAAGATAATTTCAATCAGAGTACTCTATTGGACGTACGAGAAACTACTTTTACCACCAGCGGGAGTTGCCACCTCCTCTCCAGATACCGCCTAGTTTGTTGGTTCTGTCGAAACTTTATAATCAATTACTATACTCCGTCAGACATTTCTGTGTGCACGGATGACAGTGTTGCCACGTGCAGGGATAATCCCCTTCTCCCCTTTCCCTGAGAATGTTTCCCTTTCAGCTCGTTTTGTTTAGTTTTCAATCACGCCAAGATTTTTTAACCACTTGATTCAGTTATGCCCACTTTCACCAAACATTCGAAACGAGTTTAAACCAAGAGTGCCAAGAGATAATCGACTTTTAGCAATAAACGTCTTTCACCAGAGCGATTTACGAGTTTAAACTCCATCTCGAGGGGTCAAAAGAATGGTCAAAAGTAGGCCGAATGGTTAATTACAAATTCAATATGGCCGCATAGTGAACATTTTTTCTTGTTGTGCGATTTTGTGTGTGTTCTCGGAAGTGTTTTGTGTTTGGAAATGGATATGCCATTACAAATAATTTATGACTTGTCTGACAACGACGAAGACGTCCCCAGGAGACGTCCGAGGAGAATCCTTCAACGTGTTCCACACTACCAAGCCCACAGTCATCAAAGTCCTAATTTTTATTGATACTTGGCTTGAGTTCCCGACGAAATAACTTGTAAACCTGGAACAGGTCGAACGGAAGAAAGGTCGTCCTTAACTTACCTACCTTTATTAATACGAATTATTAACTAATAAAAAATTAAAAGAACCGATATTGTATCAGAAGTAGGTGATTGGCAATAAAGAAATCGAAATGACTCGCGACGATCTCGTATCACTGAACATCACTGATAAAGGCGAGAATCTACTGATAGCAAGCGCGGGAGTGGTTGTTGTTCAACGCTTCTGGGGCAATCCAAATGCGTCATAATGTCCAACTTTCGTTCATTTCACTTGACATTTCAAGTTTAGCTAAGCTCGATTATCTCAATCGCTGTTTAACTTTGATTTGGGTTGGTGAAAGACGCTCGCCATCTTGCCGGGTTTATTCCTTCAGATTAACAATCAAGGCGCTTAGCTAAACGCGATTTGAACAACTTTTGGTGAAAGTGGGTGTTAGGCAATGGTATTACCATGTAGGTAATGCCAGCTTTGGCTTACCTGAGAGCCAATTTTCGTTTCCAGCTCAATTTTTGCCAACTAGGTTTAAATAATGGATTATTTCCATACCCAAGCGGAAGCCTATTATTTACTGTGAATAATAAATAAGGGCTTATTAATTGGTTCTGATAACCAATAAAATCGGGGATACAAAGCGAAATCCTAACACTATCCTACCGAGAATACCAGGACACTCTTATCAACTACCTTACCATCGAATTTCAAAATCCGCGTCTACCGCTTGTCATTTCCATATTCCACCCTCAACTTAAAATAAATAGGAGGTGAAATGGCTGGCGGGGGGGAGGGAAAAATCAGGTAAGTACAATAAATGGAATTTTACAGAAGAGCATTTTAAAGTTTCAAATTCCATTCCTAATGCGGAATAATCTTAAATTTGCCTTTTGAAATGAATAAACTTGAATTTAACTCCAACAGTGAAGATATCTCGATTTTCACCAAAAAACGACTTACCTCCCCCCCCCCCCGCCAGCCAAATGTGCTCGGTCAATGATAAAATACGAATCAAACTGCTATAGTGGTTGTTCGAAAATTTATCTTGAGCTGACTTTGCCCGAAGCAGCTGGGAAAAACAACTATTGATGTCAATTTCTCTCAGAACTCTCGATGATAGAACACTAATGATGGATATTTTCGTTGTTATGAACTCTTCTTTATTCTTCCCTTCATTAGAAAGTACACACTTTCTTCCTTCCCTCGGAAAATTTTTGCTTTAAATCTCAACCCACATTCACATCTAACAGCACATTCACTTGAAATTTATTTTTACTTTGAGTTACCTAAGTGAGTATACAGGTAACTCAACCAAAAAGTCAGAATTTGAAGGTATCTACCGCGAAAAAAGATGGTACTTCTGTAGTTGAACTATAAAAAATAATCGTTTTATATGTACAAAAGCACTAAGTTCGAAATGTAATAGTCATTTCAATCCTTAACTTAAAATAAATGGGAGGCAAAACGGACATAAAATTTCATAACCTGAATGGACTTAGGGATCAGAAACTTAGAAAAAGCCCGAAACTTTGGAGTGCTTCAATGCTTCAACTACGCGAACGAATGACGTTTGATAATTCAAAAAAAAACTCCCTAGGGATGAGGGAAGATGAGGAAGGTAGGGGTGCGAGAGAGGGAAGAAGGGAAGTGCCTCTATAAAATGACCACCAGTTTAAATACGAGCCGAGCAATACGCGTCTGGTGACACCACGGAGTACACCTACTGAGATGCCCAACTCTGTGGCACTTTTCCCGCACCACACTCCACGCCATGAAATGATTGCAGCCATCACCCTGATGTTGTCGGTGATGTCTGTCCTGGTGATACTTTCTAATCTTAGCCCACCAGGTCTGCTCCATGTTCATGCTGAAACGATAACAGAGCTGTTACGAAGATAACAGCCCCCTCGCAGTGAGCAACAGGACAGTTCTTTATATTCTCGTTAGGGGCGCCGTACTCGCTTGTCTGACAGGTCAGGGGCCAGACTCTCCCATCCACAAGCTTCCATCAATTGTATCGATTCCGACCAGATAATCATGAGAAACTTCCAACCCCAGTCCTCTGTGGAGTAACGTAACCCAGGTAAACTTTTCGATTCTCGAAAAATAATTTTTGAACGCAATTTTTCTCACCAGGGTTATGGTAAACGCCAACCTTGGGGTTACTTTTTTTGAACCCGCCCTTAGAATGGCCGACTAGGGGGTTTTATAGGAGCCAAATCCTATTCTGAAGTGAAAATATGTGGAATTGTACACAATAAGATGCCTTATTACGATAGGATGATCCAGAAAAACTCATCTAAGAGCTTTCTCTACAACGTCCTACCTCAATCGTTTTACGCAACCGAAGCTACACAAAATAACTGTTTTGTCGAGAAATCTTGAAGTAACGAAATCACAGCAGTTCACACCAAAACGGAACTAATTACGCAAAAACGTCAAACAACCAGGAGAACACCATGCAGGAATCACGTTTCCAACAAATCTTAATGAGGAATTTCACCATGTCGGAATTTCCTATTTTTTACCCCAAAATCGCATTCAGCACCTCGCAAAACCCCCTATGGCAAACCTTCAGCCCGTACTTCCTAATTTACGAATAAACAAAACAGTGCAGAAAATATGAACGTATAAAAAAACCGGGGGGATGACGTCATTTTGGAATAGTTCATTTACGGCTGCTTGAAGCGCTGAGATCGAGAAATCTTTAGTCCCCAGATGCCACATTTCACAAAACCAGTAAAGTTCGAAATCGAAAAACTGAAGAAAAAGCAAGATGGGGAAAATTAGGTTTCTCCTGGTTTATGTTTGATAACTTTCCTCTTAGATAACACGATTTTGTCGTACCATCCGGCAACACTGGGAGGAGACAGCGATCCGAACAGCCAATCAGCAAGCGTTCCCGCTTCACGTTGAAGAGGTCCGCTTTCCCGGTTATTTTTTGAAATCATAAATTTTGATTGTCTCCCAAAAATAACAAGAGACTTATTTTCCGAAATCAACCCGATTTTCAGAACATGATATATTATATCCCACGCCATTACCTATTCAGGAAAAATGTAAACAGAATTCGGTGAAATTCCTCATTAAACACTAGGAACGGCTCAAATGAATATCCGTCCTGATTTGCATCTCTAAGCACAACCAGCTCTAAGCGCATTAGATGAAAACATTGCTCAACAGATATATAACTTGGATAAGGTAAAGGTGGGTTCACATGAGCGCGGTTGATGTGGTTACGGGTTGAGGCATTTGATTGGCGCGCCTCTGCCGCCTGAATACCTTTGGAGTGGACAGTCGTGATCTAAAAATGCCGCATATTATTAAACAAAGGTTTATTATTTTTCTATGTAGATCACTCGTCTGCAAAGAACACGGCTTTGCATTGTTACCACCAACAAAATTTTAAAGCAAAATTTTAACGGAGATTAGGCTTCGTAAGTCGTAAGTCCAACCCTCAAGTTCTCGTAAAGAGCGAACGGTTGGTCCTACAATGTTCACGGTGGTCTCTAAAAATTCAAAACTATCTTAAATTGATGGAAAAACAATACCTTTATATCAAAATTTTTGATTTAGGGCGTTTTCAAAATTTCAACCCTCATTTTTCACCCCTTAGAAGTGACCTACATTAACCAAAAGCTTCGGGGCACAACTAGACCCCAAATGGAGCCCATATACCAATAACAATTTATAATTGGAAAAAAATTTCACCACTACAATTGATGGTATTTACATTTAAATTTACATCACAGCATTGTATTAGCGCTTTCAGCACTCAGCAGTCAAGTCCATGCTGCTTGGTATCAGGGTCTGAGATCCAACCGCGGACAATGGAGTGAGGGACAAGGTTGAATCACCTGATCCCAGGAATGATGGAGGGAGGATTGTGCCTCTTCTGGCTATGCCATCAGCCGACGCTCCTCTTCCCCATGGGGTTTGAGTTCAGCTCCAAGTCCCACAGGGCCCATTTGCTCGAGCCCAGGCACGCCGTCGTGTGGCCGTAGCCCTGAATTTAGACCAGATGGATGATCCTCCTGTTAGGACTCGGGTGGTCATTCACTCAAGGATGAACAGTGGGTAACCGACCCGAATCAGATCCTTGGCTGACTTGCCATGTCAAATCCCTCGCCAGGTGATAGTTGCTCCAATCACCTTTAGTTGGTTTCGTTGAATTTTTGCAAGTACTGCTGCAGCCTCTAGTAATGTGTCAACTACATATTTTCGAATTCTGGAAGGTTTGATGTTTTCATTTCAATTTCATCAAAATTGGTCAATGCTAACGAATGCGAACGACCTACGGCCAAATTTTTATTCGATTTTTGGATTCTACGTACTTTGAAACGTAAACCAACAAATTTTGAGGAGGGTTAAAAAAATTCTTGGTCGATTCCAAAGGTTCATTATTGAAAATAATAAACCAAAATTCAGATATTTGAACGCATCGAGGCGCAGGCTAATCAAATGCCCCAACGCGTAACCACATAACTGTGCTCGTACCCAGCTTAAGGAATACATAGCATGGTTTGCAAAATGTTGACAGTAAATTATAGTACACGAAGTACTTTGAAACATGACTTTGCTGCATTGACACATTGAAAACGCAAGAATAGAGCCAATTCGGTACTGGCTTGGATAGAACGTAACACATAGCATTCCATGCCAACACAGCTAAACTGACTCTGACCCACTCCATTCACAGGGCACGAGAATTTTAAGCGCAACATTGATATGAAAT
This sequence comes from Apolygus lucorum, assembly GCA_009739505.2. NCBI lineage: Eukaryota > Metazoa > Arthropoda > Insecta > Hemiptera > Miridae > Apolygus > Apolygus lucorum. The sequence continues at coordinate 62,749,048 of CM019183.2, read as the reverse complement.
AATACGAAATGTAAGAACATCATCACAACAGACAGTATTCATTCAATTCAACTGCTTCATTTTTACGAACCTCCTGTTGTTTTCCGAGGAATCCCGATGCCTCTTTTCGTTTTTCGAGCCGTGATGGGAAATGGCGGCTGATATGACGGAAACGTGAGTGTCTACGGGCAAGTGGCATTCGACGTCGAACGTTGCGGTCACTTTGGTGCTTCCCGGGTCCACCTGGATATCAACGTCGAGGAGGGTCAAGCAGTCCGTCAGAGTTCCGGTCCAGGGTGGATCTAGATATGAGAATCCAAATGAGATTTTCAGAATTTTGTCGACTTTCCAGTCCTTCTTGTCAATTTTTCCATCGTTTTTCCTGACAAAAATGGTTTCTGGCGTTTACGAATTAAGGAGAGTCTAGCCCCCAGAAAGTATTGTCGGGTTTCAGTGCTACCTACTGCCACTTCAGCAAACTACCATCCTTTTTCAGCTCGATGTGAGCGTGGTCAAGCGGCATTTCTGAAAAGTAGGCTTACCTCGATTTTACCACCTCGGTTTTACAACTCTCTAATTTCTAAGTTTGGAGGCTTTACTTCCCTGCCTTTTTAAATTGTGAGGAAAAGGAATTTGTTATTGCATTTTTGTGTTGTTTTCATTTGTTGTGTTGTTCTTCTTTGCTACATTGTAATCTTGGGATAACTGCAAGTTAGAGGAGGGACGGTAATGCGATCGCGAGCGTGATCACCTGATAAGATATCAGAAATGGTAGTTCGTTGAAGTGGCGGTAGGTAGCGCGGAAACCCGACAACACTTTCTGGGGCTAGACTCTCCTTACGAATTACAGAAAACGTGCCCTAATTGGAATGATCCAGAACAAACTTCTTCAAGGAACATATTAATTTTGGCTATATGATTAAAGACTGATTTTTTGGTAAGATTTATTGGATGAAGGGGGGGGGGGGGGGTAGTAAAAGTAAGTATAGTAAACAACAGCTATCTTCCAAAGGGAAGATCACAATTTGCTCTGATGATTTCGCTCATGGCTTCCCATTGCCTCACCGCCCTGGGTTGGGACGAGGGGAACTGCGACCGGCTTACCCGAAAATATGCTCCCAAGGCGAGCCCCGAACTCACGGCCCTGCAACCGGTTCGAGTCTCATCTCCAGAGATACATGCCGCAACTCGCTTGGCCACAGCTGAACCCCCAGGTGGAAGGGGAGTTAGGGTAGTAAACTAACGAGGAAATGAAAGGTATTGTTTCTACGTTCTACAATTAATTACAGAGTCGTTAATAATATATTATTACGTATAGCGAACCTGATTAACCCTAGGAGGTCACACGTATGTTTTTATGACATAGACAGATTTTATGACAGAGGTCACAGTGAGGTCAAAATGACCCCAACACCAAAAAGTTATACCATTTCCTCGAGAACCAATTATAAAATGCTTTTTGAGCGTAAAATAATCATACTACAACTTGCAGCCGTAAGACCTCTTAACTTGGCCTATTTCGGAACCTTTTTTTCTGTGATTTTTCACTTCAAAATATGAAACCTATAAAGCCCCAAAGAGCCCCCCCCCCCCCAACTCCACTTCACAGCTTTCTCACACGAGACAGAGCACTACTCTATGCAAAGTAGGGCCATCGGGGCCTCAGGTGGACTACCAACATAACTTTCAAAAAAAAAACATACAGCGGGGAAAATTTTTCCCCGAAAAATATGCTCCAAAAATGGAAAGGTGGGGTCCCTGGGGACCCCAGTGTGACCTCCTAGGGTCAAATGTAAGCTCTATTGATTACTCTCTTTCCTTACCTGTACGCTCGTCAGTGGTGCCTTTCACACAATGGGGAATTTGCCACAATTACATATTCTGGAATTTCAAGTCAAATCCTATTATAGGGCCCTAGAATAACGTTTAACACCAGGAATACCCAAGGGAAGAAAATTACCGTAGAAGAAAAAGCCTGAACAAGTGAAGCCTTTGTCAAAATACACGCGAAAATCGAGGGAAGCTGAGGATGTCACCCGCAAAACGACGCTAAAACTGACCTAATTCACACTAACATACTAGGTCTTTTCGAACCATCTGTCCGGAGCAGGTTCCGAACAATTGCAAACGGCACTAGAGGAGAACGCCGAGAGAACTCGTTTCAACCGAACTCGGGACTTGCTCGGAGCAAAAAAAAAATTACAATATATCTTTCCATTGAATAGCTTGAAATCAAACCTGGATTCGCTGTGCTCAACGTTTTCTTCATCTCCTCATAATGTTTCAGTCTTGTAGTTAGATCCAGCTCTGAAGTACATGCTATGGATAAGCACATTTTTGCATACCTGAAATTAAGGCAATCCAAATATCATGAGATGCATAAATATCATTAAAAGTTTGTTGAAAATATACACAACACTATTTCTTATAGTTTAGGGCGGTGAACCTAAGCGAAGAACGGAAATTTCGCCTTGACGGGTTCACATGGTGTTCATTCATGCTGGAATGGCTGATTCACAGGTAAGAAAGGTTGGACCACACCCCTCATCCTAAACTATACTCACCTCTCCGCCATATACTCAATTCTTCCTCTTTTTGATGCTCCACCATATGCATCAATCGTTTGAAAGACGCACTCCAACATCCCAATGACAAAGAAGCATTTTTATGAACCTCGTTCTGGTCACTCAACCTACTAGGGATGGGTATCGATACTTGATATTCCAAAATATCGATACTTTCGAACCGATACTCGATATTTTAGTATCAATATTGCATTATTCGATATTTTTGGATATCGATACTTTGGATCAAATATTTCTCAATATCGAATATCGATACAGTTCAACATAATGGCTCAATGGAAAATATCAACATAATGGCTAAAAAATGAAGAAGTTAGAGAGGCTTTTGGGTCATTATTCTTTGGTTGCACAAACAACGTTGATACCATGGAGAAAATCACTCTGCTTGGACTCCTAATAATAAAAAAATGAATAAAAATTGTTGAACAAATTATTTTTCTTGAGAATATTGGATAATACTGATAGTTTGTGACACTAAAGTATCGATACTCGATATTTTTTTGAAATATCAATAGCCATGCCCAACGATACTTGGGATATCGATACTCTAATACAATACAGTATCGATGCAAAATATCGATACTTTTATAACGATACCCATCTCTACACCCTACCAAATTATGTTAGAGAGAGGGGGATCACAATTAGAACAAACAACTACCCCCCCCCCCCTCTCTGTGAATGATATTGAGAAGGAATGGTTTAATTTGTATAACTACGGATTGAAATAACCTGAAGCAGGTTACAATGAGAGTAACGTTAAGGTGAAGTTTAATTTCTATTATTATTAATTTCGAATGCCAATACAGAAGTCCTTTTGCTAATTATCGTGTTCATTAATCAATTCCTTTTCGCTGAACAGTTACACCCTCCACCCACCCATCCCTTGGTGACTCCCGCCCCCTCTGCGGCTCCCATCCCCCGCCACCCAACTTGTACATCACCCATCTTCTGGGAAACCTGGGTTCGATTCCAGGCCATGATGTCAAAATTTTCTTCACATATCTATGATTGGTTTTGTCCTGCTTTTAGTAAGCTTTTCAGCTAGTACAACCATAATTCATTGGCAACTGCTCTCAGATGTATCTCTCACCTCATAAACCAATAAAGTTTTCTCGGAGGAGAGTTCAAAGACAAATGAGGAATTTCACCATGTCGGAATTTCCTATTTTTGACCCCAAAATCGGATTCAGCACCTCTAAAAACCCCCTAAGGCAAACTTTCAGCCCGAACTTCCTAATTTACGAATAAACAAAACAGTGTAGAAAATACGAATGTTTAAAAAAAGCGGGAAAATGACGTCATGCTGGAATAGTTCATTTATGGCCGCTTGAAGCGCTGAGATCGAGAAATCCATTGTCCCCAGATGCAAAATTTCATGAAACAGTAAAGTTCGAAATCGAAAAACTGAAGAAAAAAAATAGAAAAAGCGAGATGGGGAAAATTAAGTTTCCTCTGTTTTCGTTTGATAATTTTTCTCTTAGAAAACACGATTTCGTCGTCCCAATGGGCAACACTGGGAGGAGACGGCGATCCGAACAGCCCAATCAGCGAGCATTCCCGCTGCACGTCCGTTTTCCCGGTTAATTTTGAATTTAAAAATTTTGACTGTCTCCCAAAAATAACAGGAGACTTATTTTCCGAAATCAGCCCGATTTTCATCTATCCCACACCATTAACTATTCAGGAAAAATGCAAACAGAAATCGGTGAAATTCCTCATTCCCTGTTGCATCTGATTCGAGCTGGATACCACCTCAACATCAGCAACTTATCTCAATGCCTATGGATTTCAATCAAGATCCCTTTACCATCTTCCCTGGTTTTGACATCAATTCAGCCAGTTATCAACAATTTTGCAAGATTCATCAGGAGCAAAAAGTAAAATCGACGTCCACGAAGTCAATACATTCCTTCCTCGGAATTTCCCCAAGTTTTTTTTCCCCTGCAGTTTGTCATGTCACTCACTTTGGCGTCGGTTGCCTTCCTGAACTACTCACATTACTTCTAGTAAATTTAAAATTCTGCTAGTCTCAAAAGGTAGTGGAAGCTTTGGAAGCTTTTCAAGGTTGAACAAAAAAGTTCTCCAAAATCAAAATTTCCACTCGCGTTTTACGTTTTGGACCTTCCTGAAAATTTTTGTTTCCAAGTCTGTCAGTTCGTGAGTTTGTCTGTCATGAAATCATCATCCCCGGATAGCCTCTACGCTTGCACAAACGTAAAAATCTTGTAACAGCCATAACTTCTACAAGTTTCATTCTAATTTGATGAAATGTTCAGAGGTAGTTCTAATTGGCATATAGCCGGTCCTCTATGAAAATCATGGCCCCGGATAGACAGGCCTCTGCGAATGAACAAACGTAAAATCCTTCTAGGAGCTGCAACTTCTACATTTTCCTCCCGAAATCGATGACATTTTCAGGGATTGTATGGGTTGCCGTCTAGATGGTCCTCTATGTGGGCAGTCAAGGTACTTATAAATTGATGTTTTGAAATTAGCGACAATGTGGTGGATCATCTAAACAGTCGAGTTATGGATACAAGGAAGCTATGTGCAACGCCCATTTGGCAGAAGTTTCGTTATATGAAATAGTGTGAAGTCGGATTCACCTATGTTCTTCAAGTACAAATGAAGGGTCACGGGGGAAAAGGATCAGACTCCTCTTTTCCTAATTCCGAGAAAATCGAAAAACAAAGTTTGAAGTCGTCCCAGTCAGACGCTATGCATAAAAAAATGAACTGTTTGGGCCACCTGACCAGGAATTTAATTATGTTCAAGTGACAAGAAAGAAATTAAAGTAGGTCGGAGATAATCTCCAGAAATAATTAGAAATTTCAAACAAGGTAAGGACTTTGATCTTTTTTCCCCACAAATATCCGCGTTTCGTTCACCATAATACCTAAAATTATATCACCGTGTAACCTATTGTTTATTCAAATCTCGTAATTCGCTTCAGTAAGTTTACTAGGGTTTGTAGGTACCTTTCTGTCACTTCCAGAAAAATGTTGGGCAAAAAGTGGCTCAATTTTCCAAATTAGGTATAGTTTTGTACAAAACGTTAATTGCAAAAAGGCGAAAAAATCAATAAATAAATCATTAATCTAAAGGATCGTCGCAATATGAAATGGCGTCATCATTTCCTACATTCCCCAACGTGTTGGACAGTGACTCAGAAAATTTTAACACCGGGGTTGACGAGAAACTGCCAAGTGTTTTAAATCCTTTGATTTTGCTGGTTTTGATGGGTATGGGGCCGTTGTGAAGGTTTCCCAATGTTACAGCTGCTTTTGGTACTGAAGTCTTCTTCTTCGAGGTAGAAGGGGTTGTGAAAACTGTCTGGTATCTTCAGAAGTAGAAGCTTTTGTGCTTGATGAATCTTTGGTGTGATGCCGTACAACTCATGCAAAGGCGAGGGAAAGGGTCTTTAAATCGGTCACTGATCTTTCTTCCCTGCGAGAGCACGGAATCTGATCCTTTTTCCCCGGAGCCCCGTATTTGTTTTAGCTTTAAAAATAATGAATGCGTCTTTCTTCCACAAAGTGAAACAACCCTTCGGTTCTATTCCTCCCAAGCTACACGATGGCGTGCCTATCTCAATTCGGCCAAAAAATGGAGTTTGATCCTTTTTCCCCGTGACCCTTCAAATGGTAAAGAGGTAGTTATTACCAAAACCAGTAAATCAGCAGCAGAAACCTAAACAAAGTCCATTTCATCCCCAATGTACGTTTTTTCCAAGTGCCAACCAACAACAACAATTTTCAAGTACAAACTTACTTGAGCATGTCTCCGAGCTTCAAATAGGACTGAGCCAGGTGAAGACGCGCTCCTGCCGCCAGTTGCTTCCAGCCATCTTGCTCGTAACAGAGGAGTGCATTCTGGAGGAAAGAAGTGGCCGTCGCGTAGTCCCCGATACTCCAGTAGAATTTGGCGAGATCGTAGCCGAGGCTCCTGGCCGATCGAACTCGGCCGATGTGTTTGTAAGTTCCCATCGCTAACTCAGAAAGCTCCTACAAAACGTCGAAGAGTATTAACACAGAAAATGTGAGAAAGTGATCAAAGATGGGCTGCCATCCAATGACGGGACCTCAAGGGACGATGAATTTCGATGATAATCTTTTCTATCGACCCTATGGATTTATTGAACATTGGCGCAATTGTCGAAATATGTCATGTCCGGTCAACTCACAAGGTATTGTTTGCTGAATTCCTGAGGGCAAGAAAGGGCTTTCTTCAGTTTCTCAATGGGCTTCGCGAACTCCTCCCTGAGTCCTGAGAAGATCTGAACGGATGTGTGAATTTGTTCGCTCGTCTGTTTTTGTCCTGGCATCAGACCGCACAGTTGTCCTAATTCTTCCAGCTGGAAATGAGGACAAAATCAATGCACATGACTCGAACAATCCAACTTTGAGATACCCTACATCACACGTAATTAGCTATGGTGGTGACTATAACACGAAGCGTTTGACATACCTTCTGCCTGGCGTAAGCCCAAATCCCCGCCGTGTATTTGGAATATGACTCGACGTGGATGGTCTCTTTGTAGTTTTCACAAGTCTGAAGGATTTCCAAACAACTGAGAAATACCCAGCAGGCGGAGGCTCCTTGCGTAATTGACACGTCCAACAGAGATAGCTCCCGAATACAGTTGTGAAGATAAGGTAAAGTCCGTTCTGCCACCTATAAAATCAATCCAGTGTGATAATTCATTTTTTGTTTTAAGCCTTTTGCGTTCTTTATAAACTAAGGTAATATTTCATGTTTTTGCTTTTTGTGGGAAACCCAGTTCCCCCGGGAGTGAGGAAACTCTTTAGGGACGAAGGGAAAGTTTCAACCCAACAAACCACCCAGTTTACTTAATATAATTTTAAGATAATAAACAAAAGACCTGTACAAGAATGAAATCTTTTACCTGTGATTTCGCAACTCCATCCTTCAATAGTTTCCTCAATTCATCACAGATTCATCTTACACTCACTTCCTTCACATTTTCCAATAGTTTTCCATAAATTCCCATACTCAAACCCTCCTAAGTCAATAGAACAATCCATCGTTGTAAACAATCCGTCTGTCCCACTACTCACTTATTCCTCAGCTGATTTGCAGCCGGTGTCAACAGCGTTGCCAATCTGTTGAATTGCATTCTAACAAGTTGCATGTCTGCACAACGCTTTTTTCGCCACAATTTCTGGCAGATTAAAACAACTAACTACATGAAAATTTTTGTTATACCTAGTTTTATTTTAGATAAATTTATTAGTGCAGTGTGCGGGGAAAAAGTGAAATTACCACTTGTGTGTGATTTTGCACCAGTTTTCACACATCGCCGATATCACTCTATCGCCATCTTTCGCCCATTCCTGATCTGCCTCAACTTTTTAGGACGTCCCACAGTAAGACTTGGGCGTCCTTATGCGATCGATCTGGGGTAAAGTTGGACAACACTCAACAGAAAAAAAATAACCACACACTAATCCGTTTTAGACCATTCTGAATCCAAATCCGCGAAAAAAAACCATAGGTGTATGTCTATGTGTGTGTGTATGTGTGTGTGTATGTGTGTGTGTGTGTGACAAAATCTTTTGTCGTCTGCCCAGGCCTTAGTTCTCAACCGATTTTCGTGGTTCTTTATTTGTTCGACGCAGAAAACTATCTAGTTGTGCACTACGTCGCCAGAATTTCGAATTTTGAATTTTAAGAGGTGGAAAGGGGGGGTTAATGCTCAAAAAACGTGCGTTTTCGGGCATCATCTTGTGTATTCTGCCCAGGCCTCAGTTCTCAACCGATTTTCGTGGTTCTTTTATTGTTCGACGCGGAAAACTATCTAGTTGTGCACTACGTCGCCGGAATTTCGAATTTTGAATTTTAAGGGGTGGAAAGGGGGGGTTAATGCTCAAAAAACGTGCGTTTTCGGGCATCATCTTGTGTATTCTGCCCAGGCCTCAGTTCTCAACCGATTTTCGTGGTTCTTTTATTGTTCGACGCGGAAAACTATGTAGTTGTGCACTACGTCGCCAGAATTTCGAATTTTGAATTTTAAGGGGTGGAAAGGGGGGGGTTAATGCTCAAAAAACGTGCGTTTTCGGGCATCATCTTGTGTATTCTGCCCAGGCCTCAGTTCTCAACCGATTTTCGTGGTTCTTTTATTGTTCGACGCGGAAAACTATCTAGTTGTGCACTACGTCGCCGGAATTTCGAATTTTGAATTTTAAGGGGTGGAAAGGGGGGGTTAATGCTCAAAAAACGTGCGTTTGCGGGCATAATCCTGTAAAATCTGCCCAGACCTCAATTTCCAATCGTTTTGAGTGTTTCTTTTTTTTGTTCGACTCATAAATCTTCCAAATTGCACACTATTTCACCAGAATATCAAAATTCGCAAGGGGAGGGGGTGAGTGGGGGGATAATATTCACAAAATATCCGATTTTTTCCATATTTCGGTTCCTTAAAAGCTTACAAATTGTATCCAAGTTCTGAAATTGAGGAAAAATCCTCATTATACCTCCGGATTTTCATGAATTATTCTCTGTCTCACCATGGAACTAATAGTGGTGCCACCATGGTGCCAGAACACCATAACTCGCTTTTTTTTGTGAGTTTCAACTTGAATACTGATGTGAACTTCGACGGACTGCCTACCAAAACTGATAGATGAAAGTTCAAAGTTACGAAGTATTGCCACTTTGGTGCCAGACTGGCACCATTGTTGGCGTTGGGAGGTGGGTTGAGGGGGGGGGGGGGGGTGAACTCGAAATCGCTCGTTGGGTGTCGTAGATCATGGTATTTAAAATGCTCTACGAATTCGAGGCTCCCATGTTATGGTGGGTAACGGTGAAGAGGGGGGGATCACTATTGCTTGCCTAAAATGCTTAATAAATTACATCGAGTGAACTGTTTTTTCGCTTACCAACTGGTATTAATTGACCCAATGCTTATCAATGGGACGTCCCCTGGAATGCATGCATTACTAAACAATACGTTTTTACGTACGTTTTCCAAGAATTCTGCCGGCCGGCAAGGCAACCGCCTTCGTTCAAAACGCGGCTCCCCATCGTTCCTTTGGGAGGAACCAGAAACAATCCACGGAAGAATCGTTCCCGGGATCTCTTTCGGCGGACTTAAGTTAACCAGGAACCTGGTAAGCCACTTCTACCTACCTTGCTTTTCTTCTCTTCTGTAGGCTCACCTACCTACCTCAAAATTCTTTGGGATTCTCCACGAACAACGACGGATAAGGAACATTTATGCAACAGAAAATCATATACAAATCATAGAAAATTTAATCCTAGCTCTTTGGTAGGTAAAATAGGAACAGTGGCCTCTGCATGGTCCACTATAAATTCAACTTTTCACGAGCAATATAAATTGTTTAATAAATGATTTAATGATCGAATCATCATCGTTTTCACAGCTTTATTTAATATACCTATACCTACAACATTCTGGTATTCCAGTGGTCCTTCGAGTATTTCAGCAACCTTTAACCATCAAACTCACTTCATTAAAGTTTCAATCATTTCCAAGTCATACAGAGGGTAAGAGTTCGAGACCACGTCATAAAGGGCCCCCCTCTGTATGCACAAGACCAAATGATGGAACTCCCACCAGCCAGACTACCTCTCGGGGGTATTCCACAACCCTTGGGAATTATTCCCAAATCTTGGGGAATCCTAAAGCACAGAAGTGGTGGACCTGTAAGTATTCTTTCCCCTAAGGCCCTAAAACCTGGCCGTATTCAATGGGCTGTCTTCCTCGTACGGAACAGGTATCGAGCAGAGCTTGCAAAGCAGTAAATTCAAACCTCCCTTATAAATTCTATCTTGATGAGCTGTCCACGGGCAGGTACTGAGTAGAATTTATATTATCATACGGCGACGCAGGAATATCCTGGTACCGATACCCGAACTCCTTACCACACCATTTTTTGCTATAACTGATCAAAATTTAGTAATAAACCATTATCAAATTATCTCATACTAGCTGAAAAGCCTACTAAAAGTAGGCAAACACTATTCCTTCGACTCCTCCCGCCCCCAACTCCTCCCGCCCCCAGCTCCTCCTGCCCCCAACTCCTCCCATCACCGATTCCGCCGACTCTCCCCACTCCCACGACCCCTCCAACCATAATATGCACATAGATATTATGTACGTACGTACATACGGTTGGCGTTTTATGTATATAGATAGGGAAAGTTTAAAAAATCCTGCCAACTGGGTGTGGCACATAGCTTCCTCGTATCCATAACCCGATTGTATAGATCAATCTCAAAACATCAATCTCTAATTACCTTCCACTACTCTCATAGGGGACCATCTACATGCTAATCTAAACAATCCAGAGAAATTTCGTCGAAATAGGATGGAAAATGTAGTTATGGCTGTTACAAGGAATTCACGTTTACGCATGCGCAGTGGCTACTATTAGTCTGGGGGAGATGATATTCATACGGGACCATCTACACGCCAAGCCGCACAATCCCTGAAAATTTCATCGAAATCGAATGAGAATTGTAGAAGTTATGGCTGTGGCGAAGATTTCATGGTAGACAGACAGACAAGGAACCGGAAGTTCAGGAAGGTCTGAAACGTAAAACGCGAGTGGAAATTTCGATTTTGGAGAACTTATTTTTTCAACCTCGAAAAGTGAAAACAAAGCTTCCGCTAACTTGGTAGACTCGGAAGCAATAGTAAAACACTATCCACCAGATCCCATTTTTACACTTTTCATTTATCATGTTCACGCAGCGTGAGTATTTAGTTCCATTTCATATCATCATTACATTTTGCTTCCGAGTCTACCTAGGTAACGGAAGCTTTGTTTTCACTTCTCAAGGTTGAAAAAAAAAGTTCTCCAAAATCAAAATTTCCACTCGAATTTTACGTTTCAGACTTTCCTGAACAATTTTGGTTCCGCGTCTGTCTGTCATGAAATCTTGCCATAGCCATAACTCCTACAATTCTCATCCGATTTCGATGAAAGTTTCGGGGATTTTGAGGGATGGCGTGCAGATGGTCCCCTATGAAAATCATCGCCCTCGGGCTGATAGTAGCCACTGCGCATGCGCAAAAGTATATTTCCTTGTTAATATGATGATTGAAGCTATGCGCCACACCCACTTGGCAGACGTTGTGTTTTCTTTATTTTTCGGTTATTTTGCATTTACAGGCAATAGATTTTTGGTTGTGGTTTCCCAGAAAAACCTGAGAAGTTGCACATAATAATATTATGTGCAACTACGCCAAAACCACGAATCTGCAAAATCAGCTTTCTGAGAACATTGAGTTCAAAGTTATGATTGATCAGGAAAAATCGATATTGTTATAGTTTAAAGAATAATGCTTTTAAAAATGCCCTGGAGACCAACCCTTCATGTGTCATGTACTCATAAAATAGTTAAAACAACTACTGGAGAAGCAGAAAAAGCTTTGATCTAGTTGTTCACGAATCTACAGATTCGCGGTTATGGCGTGGTGGCGACCATATAATGGCGAAGGATATAATATAATAATTAAAGGATATATTATATCCTTTAAATTGCATTTTCATTCCAAAAGGATTTGACTGCTACAACATACCTCCGATGGCTTGTTGGCGTAGAGCAACATGGCGCATTGTCTAGAGAATAAGTAGTTCCTGAATTGGAGAACGGAAGTGGTGTTGTTCTGAATGCGAGCTCTTTCCTTGATATTGACACCGGTTGTTATGGACAGCCCGTCCCACGAGTCCAGCGGCGATTGGAACTGCGTCAGCCAATCAGGAGTCTCTGGAAACATTATTTACATAGGTAATATTGGTGATATAAATTGGGTAACAACCGAGACTTTCCTTGCACATCTGTTGAGTCAATATTGCAGATACAAGAATATTGTTTCCGTAAATAATTTAAAAGTAACTATTGATCATGAAATAATTCAAAACTAACCACCGAGGTTGAAGTTCAGAACAAACTGCGTGAAAAGAGCATCCAACTCGTCGTATTGAACCAGCGCCTCTTCGTAGACTCCTAACATTTCCAACACGAAGGCCAGTTCTTCCTAGAAAAAAATTGAGTTTACATTTTTAGAGAAAGTGCCCTTTTCTGGTCAACCAGAAAGTCAGTATTCAAGGCCTCCTGTGGCTTAAAGGCGGTGTCATAAAGGTCAGATTGATTCTTTTTTTTTTTTTTAAACCGTTTTGTTCAGTTATAGCGAAGTTGTCAAATTGAGACGCCAGTTCTCTCGTCTGTGCAACCCAAGGGCTTTCGACGTTGTTTGGATAGAGCGTCATCAACCACCCTCACTATTCACCCAACTTAGCACCATTTTATGATATGATGGAATTAAAAAGGTCATTAAAAAAAGCAATAAGTAAAAAAATCAGGCATACACAAATTAAAAATTAGGTATAAAAAGAAAATCAGGTACCAAGGCGAATTATCTCGAGCTCAGCGGAAAATAGTTTAGTTAGAAGTATCACACCGATCAAGTGATCTCCTCAGAAGGGCAATATGTTCTGGAAGCCCATTGTCGTTCACCGAGCACAATAGCAGAGAGCCAGAGGTGCTAAGGGAGGAGAGGGCAGCACGGGAAGAAGCTCAAAGACAAAGGAGCGAAGAAGTAATCCAGAGCTTGGAAGCGAATCGACAAAGAGTCATCAAACGAGTGTGCGGGTCATCTCTGGCTGTCAGTATTGCCAACAAAGGCAGATAGTTGTGATCTGTCAGTAACTCAATTCAGAGATGCATTGTCCATGCGGTATTCCCACATCCCCCAAGACCTACCCATGAGTTGCAATGGATGTGGGTCATCTTTTGACTTAACACACGCTCTCAACTGCAAGAAAGGGGGGGTGGTTAAAAGGGGACATGATGACGTGCGGGACGTAACCATGGCAATCACTGATCTAGCCTGGGGGGGGGGGGTGCAGTGGTCGAGCCAGTGATGCAGGAAGCAGCCGATGGACACCCCGCGTTGGTGGGCGACTGCAGTGAATGGGGTCTGGGAGAGTGGGAGGCCAGCGTTTTTTGATAATCGCATTGTAAATGCTGACGCTGCCTCCTACCTCTCCCAAGACTGGCACCAAACAGCTCGAATGGCTGCTCGCACGAAGCACACAAAGTATGACCAGGCGGCACAGGACCATCGAGGGACATTCACACCCTTAGTTCCTGTGACAGGGCTCTGGAACAAGAATTCGGAGTCTTCCTGAAGAGAACAGCTTTTGTGTTGGCTGAGAAGTGGCAACGACCTTACTCCCAACTGACAGGATGGCTTAAGGTAAAAGTACAATTTGCCATCATTCGGGCGGTATCACTTCGGCTACGCGGAGCAAGGAGGAAAATACGCTCACTAGGATTGGAGGATGGGGCGGCTTTGTCTTCCATGGTGGACCATTGAAACCATAAATTCTCGTACACTCTGCACATATCACACTCTTGTTATCACCGCCATGTTACCCAGAAGCTACAATACTGTTAACATTCTACCTTCAAACTTGTTAATAATTAAAATGATTATTAATCAATTAACCCATTTCCAGCCACTGATGCATTTTCGCATCGACTTTTTGTAAATATTGAAATCAGTGGAAAATCTCCGTAGAAGAATTTTTTCTCGTTCATGCAGTTCCTAGACTTGTCAAAAAAAAAATTCTTCGACATTCGAAAGCTCGATGCGACTTTGGATTTTTTTTTTTTTTTTTTTTTTTGAAAAGGAGGCCTTTTGGCCGAAAGCATGATTATGATGGCTCAAATTTGATCCTGGGCGATTGAGCGTTCTGGGCCACGAGTCGGATAAATCACATGAATTTGGAAGACTGATGCCTCTTAAATCCCATTAAAATGTGAAAATCATAAAATTTGGAATATTTTCGCACTCAATTGGCGAGCAAATTATGCCTTATTTTGGCCGCCATCTTGTATAAGAGACCCTTGGCTTGAAATGGGTTAAAAAAAAGTTGAATTAGAAGTTATTCAAGTATTCTGCAAATGTCTTTGAAATACAAGCATGTTTTGGTTTTTTTTTAATGTTCTCAACTTATTTGGATGAATGACTCTCGTACATGCTCTTTTTGGTACTTCGCAGGGTTACTACGAAATAATTTTTCCATTCCTCGCTAATTTGAAAAGCAGCTTTTAAACCTGTTCAAGATATCTTAACTAGTGATGGATGAATCAGGACGAAACTATAAAGAGTTATGATTTTGTATCTTTTTACCGATGCCAACTAACCTGGAGAAGAAAATATTTACAAAAGCTCCAGCCAGCTTGATTCCTCCTCTCTCGCTGCTCTCGGATGATTTCTTCGAACTTGATCAAAGTTCGGTCGTAGGCCGTGAGGAGTAGAAGCCGAGTGTTCACCACCAGCCCCCGCCAGGACCCCGCGGACCGAGATTCCGACTTGAGAGGGTTGATGACGACCAGGCACCTGCACAGTGAATGACGTTGATTGAATAATCATTTATATCTGTCACCGACGTTTGGATGAAAATAGGAACATTTCCTCGGCTGTTTGTCAAAAATAGTTGCTTAGCTGCAGATATAATAAAGGAGTATTATCATTCGTACCTATTATCACATAAATTTTTCGGCAGGTGAAAATCAAAAGGATGACATAAAAATTCGTATAATCCAAGGAAACATGTCCGAGGACTCGCACTGGAAGCCATTTGGCGCCCGAACATTAACGCCTTTGGCGCAAATCGTTTAGAATTTCTGACAACTCAATTTGAACTTTTGGCAAACGAATTTTTCTTCTCGCTAGTCCTTGACACGCTTTTTCGCTCCTAGAATGTTCAATAAATGTTTTTTTTCTCTCTCTTTTTTGAGTATAACAAGGCGCATTCCAATTTCTCCGATTTTCTAGATGTCACAACTTTGATCTTGGAAACCGAAACACTACGTCCAAGCAAGCGCAATTAGGTATATTAGTAGAATATCAGTACGATCGTAAATGTCTAGTTCGAGATATTAGAATGAGGAAGATGCGTCACGCTCGCCCATTTGATGATAACACTTGGAACCATGAAACTATCAGTGGAGTGCCAGTTATTGTTATTGATGATAAAGGAAGTGACTCGATGTTTTCCGGTATCAGATAACGCACGAATGACTTTTTTCTCCCTTTCGATCAAAGCTGAACATTTTTTCTCTATCAATGCTTTCAGACTATTTTTTTCATGAACAATAAGAAACGAAGTATTTCATTACTGTGTTACCTTCCCCGTAACTTCCAGTTCGCACATCCCATTTTAATCCATTTCATCCTTCTTTTTACTTGTTACCCGGAACCTCCGACCTGTCAAATCTCTGAATATGGCCCAAAATCCAGCCTCCACTCCCGCCAGGGCAGTGACTTTTCAAGTTATCATATTATCATAAAATCATATCATATTATACAGGGTGTAAGCCTAAGTGGTCTGCCATACTGCACGAGTCAATTCTACAACTAATTTGCCACAAAAAATGTCTCCTAGCAATTTTTTTAAAGGCTTCATTTTCGAGTTATTTTAATTTCAAACTTTTTTTTCGTGATTTTGACAATATAAAGTAGATAGAAATAGAGGTAGAAAAATAGTTAGAAAATATAGACAGACAACCACCGATTCGACTTTTCATACAATAATAGTAATTTATTGAGAACATTTGGTTAGAAAAAGAAATTTAGACACATATGGTCGAAACGTAATAATTTCGTAGATCAATCGATTGACTCCATAATAGACCTCATGTCAATAAATTGGTCATAACTCCTTTTAATTTGGTGAGATAATTACGAACTGATGATGCCGTTGGAAAGAGCATGAAATTTCCTATCGGATAGGTCCCTTACCTTTTTTTTAGTCAAGGTTTACCTAATACCTGAACAAGCCCTCGGAAAAGATAATTTTACGTAATTTGGGATACCTCGAATTTCTTTAATCTCAAATTGAACTACAAGAACCAATATTTTATTCAGTAAGCAAGAACAGTAAAAACTGCGCCAAAATCTCAGCTTTCCAATGGTATAATCAAAACATATTTTATAACCAAACTTTGGAGAGAAATTCGTGTTTGAACGCGGAAAAACGTGCATTTTTTCAACGAAATCAGCGCTCTGGCCGCCTGTTTCCGGAGGCCTCGCACAGTCTACTGCGGCGCCCCCCCCCCCCCCCCCCCTCTCTATCCCTAAGTAGTTGAAGGCACTTTGGGACATTGTGGATATTACTGATGTAGTAGTTATATAGCTATAGAGCGTATGAAGCTTGTGATTACAGAGTTGTGTGGAAGTGGTAACTTTTTTAGATTTTTAGTTTTCAATTTTAATGATGAGTATTGGTTTTATAGTTTTGACAAAGTTGGAAACAATGAGAGTATGAGTTGGTGGGTACACTCTCCTCACATGTAGCTGCTTTGAGTGAGTTAATTGTTTTGTTCTTGTTTCGTATCCGTTTGTTGACTCATTAGTAACAAAATTTGTATATCTGTACTGATCTCAATAGGTAATTTGATTGAACTTGTTATGACTAGTGTGTTCCTGTTTCTTCCAACTTCTGTTGCCTGAGTGTGCGCATTGTATTTTTCATTCCCTGATGAAGGAAATAAATTTTCCGCAAGCTCGGTAATAACAGCGTTTGTTAGATGACCCCATTCCCGATACTTGACAGTTTGTGCGTGCCGTGGGTTGATAAACACAACATCTCATAACTTTAAGGTTCGATTCTACAAAAAATGTCTCCTAGCAATTTTTTCGTAACCCATTCAAAATGCCTTTTTTCCGCCGTTTTCAACCTTACGTCATTAAAACTGCCATAACTCCTGTTATTCACCGAGTAAATTCAAATTAAAGGATATCGTTGGAAAGAGCGTTGAATTGCAAAACCAATGTCTTTTAGCAATAACAAATTTTAAAAAAATCAAAAAGCAAACTCTAAAAATCTTTTCGCAATTCAAATTTTTTTGATCGACGTTTCCACTCGGAATTCCTGCCCATTTCGATGGGCGTTCTACGGAATAAACATGTTCAAACTGTCAGCTTTCCAACGGTCTGTCAATTTTTCTTTTTAAAATGCAAATTAGAAGAGTAAATCAAGTTTGAATGCCAGAAAACGTGAGTTTTACAAAAAAATCCAGTGTTTTAAGCGATGTATGCGTCACCCTCGATCTCAGGATGACTTGACGAGTTTGGTATCATTTCCAACGTAATTTTTCACTCTGAATCCAATGGTGATACTTTCGAATAATTCTGCCGGCTAGAAAGTGGAATTTTCGAAGAAAACCTTCGTTCCAAAAATACCCACTATTCGTAGATATGGTAGTGAGCATAAAGCAACACCTTTCAACTCAATAAAAACATCAATCAGCTAGAAATTTGATGTTTTAATTATTATAAGTATTATTATATTATTATTATTGCCCTGACTCCCAGGAATGTCGTATTTTCCAAATAAACGAACGGTACCTTTCCCAGGTCACCAGAAAAACACCTCAACGGACACCCAGTCTGTTCCCCGGGGAAGATTAGAGCCCGGAGAGTAGGGATACGCTATAAAAGCCTGATTCCCGAGGAAAAGACACACTTCTATTCCAAAAACTCAAACTGTCGTTCTCTCTTAACCCTTAATTTCCCACTTTTTCACAAAATTTGTTTAATCGGATTTTACAATTAAATTTAGATGTATTTTGACAACTGATCTCTGACGAGGAAACCCAACTAATAACCTACATGGTGAGAAATGAGGACAGTAGGAACCTCGAAGGCCTTATTACTGTTGGTTGGAATATCATTGTAGCCAACGGCTATCAGTTTAGGCTAAAAAGTGGATAAACTGTTGCAGGTAAAAATCGGGTGTCCAAAAAGATACCTCAGGATATTAAGGGTTAAAACCACCTTCTCAAACCTCAAACTAAACTTCAACACTTAGAAAATAAACCTAAGTAGTAAGCCGGTTTTCCATAGACCAGAGGCTACACATCCGCATTTTCCATTAACGTAAATTCTCATTAAAGTAAATTCAATCCAAGGTGATCCGGTTTACCATAGGCCTTTTCCCTTAATAATTTAGCAAGCCGGTTTCTTTCATAGACCGGGCCTAAATTATTCAACAATTCCCTTAAAACAATCAGGCACAACCTCTATCAAAATTTTGAGTATATACTTCCCGTAAATTCATTGAAAACCTTATTCTTTCATTTTTGGAGTCAGTCATAATTTTAGTCAGATTTTAGGGACAGCAGTAATCCAAATCACTACAATTATAGTATATCGTTATTAGTTAAACGGTAATCAAGTTGGAACTCACCGATCAGCGTGTTTCGCTCCGAAGTCGCTTTTGATTTTGTCGAAAACCGTAGTCCGAGGGAGGAGCTTGTTGGATTTCCTGAAGTCGTAAGTCTCCACGAGGACGATCATCCAGTCGTTCAGGTTGTACTGCATGAGGACCCGCATCCACATCTCGATGTCTTCCCGGACGGTCGATTTGTACGTGTCGACATCCTGTGGAAGGAAATGAAATTTAGAGTAGATGTAACCGGAGTTACCGAAATAGGCCCCGACTGGCTTTTATGGTTCTGTACGCGAGAACCGAAATGGGCCCCACATTCCAGTTGACAAGTTGTTGACATTCCAATGACAACAAAGTGCGAGATGCTACAACACGTTCAATATAAAGGTACCGTTTTTACTTCAATTTGAAACAGTATTGAATTTTTAGAATCGAATGAGACCACCCAGAGCTTTGAAGGACCAACCGTTCACTCCCTATGAGAACTTAAGGGCGGTCTCACAATAAATCAGAAACACGAGTGTGAATCGCAAGAGGCCTAATCTCCATTCAAATTTTAGCTGACCAAAATGCGATAGTTGTTCGTTTCTTCGAGTTGTACCAAGTTTTGCGTCCTTTCTTTATTTCTTCGAATTGAGTGTGCAGCGTTTTTCAATTCATCTTCTGTCTTTCGCTCTCCACCATGTACGTAGATATACTGTTTAAGCTCAACCGTTCGATATCTTCTAGTAATCTTGACTCTGGGCTATTGTGCTTTTGTGAAAAATGATAATCCCAAGAAAGCCTTCGAATTTCATTTAGAACCTACCAAAAAAGCCTTCGAATTTCATTTCAAGTCCCTTTTATCCATGCTATCAAATAGGAATACTTAAAAGTATGCCAAATAATAAATTTAGGACTGTTCACAACAACGTAGAGGTAACTTAGTAGATAAATGACGATAGTTGGCGATGATGACGATCCATCCATGGGAACGAAGTAATTGAGAGCAGGAGCTACGAACGTGTTGACAAGTGAGACCTTGCCCCCCAGCACAGTTAACCTCTGCCGGCAACCACTCAAACTACCTTCCAATCAACGTCCAGATCAAATTACGCCTTGATCAAAGCAGGGCTTCAGAGTCGGCGGTTTTCAATTCAGAGCTTGTCCGCTGGACTGAGAAGTTCAGAGGCAATCGTGGTTTAATTAATTATGTCTCAGAATGACCTTTTTAGAGCCAAATCCCTACAAGCTAAAACCAAAATAAGCTAAATACGAGCAACTAACTGAAAATTTTCTAAGCAATCGTCCAGAAACAAAGGAATCAGAGAACTCAAGAAATGTCCTTTACAAACTCTGCAGAAGAATCCCTGAGGTTCTTCATATAATAAAAACGGAGTTGAGTAGAACGTTGTCTATTTCCAAGAAAATAATGAATTACAAGTTACATCAATTTCGATGGTTAGGTCATCATCAGTAACAAACAATAACTGAAGGTACATCACAGAGAGCATAGCTTATATAGTCACAAGTGAAAGGGAGCTTGAATCCCATTAGTCGAGAAAGTGAAAGTCATACCCAATCGGATAAGTGAAAGGAGAATCCTATTGGCTCAGAGAAGTGAAGGGACCTGGGGAGGATCATCAAATGCCAATCAAGGCAGACAAAGGGAAAGGGAGCTCAAACATTGGTGATGGTAACATTGTGAAGGTAACATTTCAAGCTCCCTTTCACTTGTGACTATATAAGCTATCTAACCTTCAGTTATTGTTTGTTACTGATGATGACCTAACCGTCGAAATCGATTTAACTTGTAACTCATTATTTTCGTGGAAATTCACAACGTTCTGCTCAACTCCGTTTTTATTAAAATGGTTTTCCACAATCTCATCGCGAGTGATTTTATTCGTTTCTTCATATAAACCTTTGAGAGGGCAAACCTAGATGCCATACATTTTTTTTTCTCGTGAATAGCTTTTATAGGCTTTAAATAGACGGAATATACCTCTAAAGTAGTTTAATTGGTGATTTGATAGTTTTTATGGAATTGGAGAACTTCTGTTCATCCCCGGTAGTAATATTTTGTTTAATAATCTGTTTAAAATTACAACTATATACAGGGTGTCTCACGAGTGCTCCCCCCCCCCCCCCTGCTAAAATCATCCAGATGGTGGTAAAATTTTTTTTAATCTTCATGATTTTTCTCAAGGATCTCAATCGATTTATTGTCTTTCCCTCCTCCCAAATTCAGGGGCAGAGTCAGCCACCCAAACTAATTAAAATGTCGTAGCAACTCATAAGAATGGAAAAAGATCAATTTTCTATAACAAACACCTAATTTTCGGCCGCCGTTTCGAAAAATTGCAGTTAACTCCGAAAATGGATACCACCACGTGATTCAGCGTCGGAAATTAGTGATAAAACATGTATCACACTTGGGGTCTACCTTCATCTCAATTTAGGCACAATCCAGCGCATGTTGCGCGTGAGTTGCGAATGTTTGCGCGCTCACTGGACGGGTTGTGCGCAAACCAAAAAAATCGGTCCAGGGGTCTATAATTCATGAAATTTCACGTAGAATTCCAATCTGCAATAAAAAATGGGGGGCAATGTCAAAATGTCACCAGTTTGCTCGTGGCGCCAAAAGGCTCGAACGAAATAGACCTTGCCCACCATCTATATACATAAAACGCCAACCGTACGTACGTACGTACGTATGCACGGAGGGGTTGGAGGGGTCGTGGGAGTGGGGAGAGTCGGCGGAATTGGAGGCGGGAGGAGTTGGGGGCAGGAGGGGCTGGGGGTGGGATGAGTCGGAGTTGGGAGCGGGAGGAGTCGGAGGAGTTGGGGGCGGGAGGAGCCGGAGGAAGTGAGTGGAGGAGAGAGTTGGAGGAATCGTTTTTGCCTACTTTCAGTAGGCTTTTCAGCTAGTAAGCTGATAATACGGCGTTGGTTACTTTATAACACTGATACAAATCAGAGATGGGCGAATTCTTATTCATAAATACGATTATGAATACAAATCATATCTGCGACTATGATTATGAATACGAATACAGGTATGAATATGAATATGAATACAAATACAATCGTATTCACACTTTAATACAATTTTCCCCCGTATTCGTATTTTGAATGCGATTTTATGATTTTTTCTACAATTTCCCCAAAAATCAAATTTTTTAAACGATTTTACCTGAAAATCATACTTTTTTAAAATAATTTTCTCCCGAACTCTGGACATATTTATGACCTAACATTGTCAAAATAATCAATCAAAATTCGAAACGCTCACAAATTCTTATAGGATTTTTCACGCAGAATCGAATGAGTCCAATCCCAGGTCGCTACGACCAACCGTATAGAAACTACGACGACATTTCCGCTGAAAATCGTATTTTTTTTACAATTTGCACTGAAAATCATATGAAAACACTAAAATAATTTTTAAAAAATTATGATTTCTGCCAGATATTGCGTCGTACTTTCTATTCAGTTGGTCGTAGCGACCTGGTATTGGTCTCATTCGATTCTGCGTGAAAAATCCTATAAGAATTGGTGAGCGTTTCCATTTTTTATTAATTATTTTGGCAATTTTAGGGAATAAATACGACCAAAATTGCGGTAAAAATCATAATTTTTTATTTGATTTTCAGTGCAAATTGTAAAAAAATACGATTTTCAGCGGCAATGTCGTCGTAGTTTCTATACGGTTGGTCGTAGCGACCTGGGGTTGGACTCATTCGATTCTGCGTGAAAAATCCTATAAGAATTTGTGAGCGTTTCGAATTTCGATTGAAATTTTGACAACGTTAGGTTATAAATATGTCCAGAGTTCGGGAGAAAACCAATTTAAAAAGTATGATTTTCATGTAAAATCGTATAAAAAATTCGATTTTTGGGGAAATCATAGAAAAAAACTAAAAATCTTATTCAAAATACGAATACGGGGGAAAATCGTATTTAAAGTGTGGATACGATTGTATTTGTATTCATATTCATATTCATACCTGTATTCATAATCATAGTCGCAGATATGATTTGTATTCATAATCGTATTTATGAATAAGAATTCGCCAATCTCTGATACAAATACCCAAAACCTTCTCCCAAGATTCCAGAGAGAAAGGGCAAATGCTCATATTCTAGATAAACCTCAATCCTTATTTTTGAACTTTTTTTAAAGAAATGGGAAATCTAGATAAAATAGTGTTGAATCATCAAAAATTAACTTCCCTCGACCGGAGATCGATCTCCTATCATTCCGATTCTGAATCGGAGCTCCTACCACTGAGCTAAGGAAGCGAATGGACAGAAATGCGAAGAGGTTGCTCATCACAACAATAGGATGTACCCACGTAATTTTTGAAATTTTTCTTCCTGAAGAAAATGCTCAGAAAAGAAACACACAAGAATAGAGCCCCCCAAAAAAATACAAGTGATGAGGAAAATCATCAGTTTACCAATCTCGCCAAATGGCACGTCAAAATAAATGGAGAACTGTGATTGGCTGGCTGTCACATGGTTCCCAATGTCATGAAAATCCTCCTCAACCACAACTCCCGTTGTTACCACACACCAACAAAGAATTTCCCTCCTTATTATAACTGCAAGGAAGGCTTTTCTCAACCCTCCATGCCATTGACAGTGCAACCAACTTCAAACACCAAAACCCCACTGTTATGTCGGCGTGTCCTCGAGTGAAGGCGATGGTCTTCTCGATGGCTTGATGGTTTCTATTGGTCCCTACTCAACGAAGGTGAAGGATGGAAGAGCACTATCTGCCTGGAGCATTTCCGCCTACCGTTTGCAGGAGTGCATTGAACTTTTAGCTCAGCCGCGATCCTCGGCGCGATTGCTCGCCCACTGGAGGGAGGCGGTACATTTACCTAGGTCCTAGTTGGGGAAGACAACTCCTAGGCGAAATAGGAGCGGAGGCCAGCGCGATGAGCCTACTGATACCTCCGAGGAACTTGGGGCTTCTAAGAGGTGACGAGGGAGAGCAAGAAATAATCAAGTCGATTTGTTGTAGACGAATGCATGAAGGGTAAGCCCTGAGTCCTCCTTTCATACTATTTCCACAAGGTAATGGGAGAGTGGAGGAGGGTGACGTCAAATGACGTGTTTGTCCCCTACCTGGTTTGTCCCCCCTCATTTTCGATTGATGGTGCACACCCAATTGGGGGATTTAGGTAGTTTTAAAGGAGTTAGAAATTGAATGAACAGATAACACAGAAAATCATAAGTTATAATAATGTTGATTGTACCTACCGAACATTGACTCCAATACGTGTGAAACATGGGTTGGTCTATGAGGTGGTGATCGCCTTCTTTGGGGAGGACGTCCTTGGTGAAGGGAACAAAAGTGGCTGAAACGTTGACCATTTTTATAGCGCGGCCATAAGCCCGTCTCCATTCCGTGGGTTCGTTTGGTAACGAAGATGACAAGGTCGATTCCAGACTCAGGAACAGGTCTTTGTCTCCAGCATCTGTTGAAAAGCGACATTCATTAGAGAGTTACAGCGGGCCAAGATATGTAAAAAACGCGAGACTCACGTCGAAAACGCGAGCCTCGCGTACATTACGTGAGAGTCGCGTTTTCGATGTGAGATAACCTACTGGTCAACTACTCGTTTTTGTAGCTGAGCTAATGGCTGCCGTCAATCAGCTGATCATTCAGTTTCTTTGATTGAATTGATTGATTAGGATTGAAGAATTGGTCCCTTATACATTTCGCTTGAAGTGAATATTGCTCCCTCATACATTTCGGTCTGTTGCGGCGTCTGAAGTGTGGATGGCGGATGATCAATCTTGATGAGATCAGTTGGACGATCGATCCTGTTGAAGGCAAGTTTCCTCTACCTTTTTGACCGACTTCGTAATTATTTTACTTTGTAAAGGTAATATTGGAATATAATACGAAAAGATTGGTTAGTCCGATGTCGATCATAAACTACTGATCTCGTTGAATTCGGTTGTCTGTCATCTTCTCCTCAGACAAGGGGATGGACTGAAATGCACGATTAGGTACTCACATTCATTTTGCATTTATTTATTTATACTTTTACGATTATTTTGGGTAATAAACGAGCGTACTTCATTGATTTCCTTATATTTTCCTTCCTGTTTTCCTTTATCGGTTCAACAAAAACAAAAACCGTGGATTGAGTTGACGTTACCTATGGAGTGTTGAAAAATCTAAAGCAACGTCAATCATGTGAGCCTCACAGGATTGACGAGAGACTCACGTTGGAAAGTTAGCATCCACTCGATGCTCACCCTATCAGCTTCTCACGTCTAAATGGTTCCAAATGTTGCTGTAACTCTCTACTCCAATAATCACTCAAACAGGTCGGACAAATTTCCGAATTTCCGGGATAGTTATTCCAAAAGATGATCTATTGGATGGGATTGGATTGATCTTGGATGGGCCATTACAAGATCCATTAGTTTGTGGATGGACTCTGAACAAATGAGGAGAGATATCAAGAACAACCTCGAAGAATCCCCTACCAGGATTCTCTCCGCAACATTCTTACCTCCAAATACGCCAAAGGCTGGAGCACTGCAGCCTGCAATGAGGAATTTGCCTCACTTTTTTTTCGAAAGAGGGATTATTGATATGGAAGAAAACCATAGCGTGCTGCTCGAAAAGGCATAAAAAAATGTAAAGAATTTAATGAAGATGGACATTTCAAATGTAGCGGCAATCAGTTTATGGGGGCAGCCATGTTGCGACGTATGTCGATGTTGCCATTCCTTACCAATCTGACTTCATAGGGGGATCTGTACTGCTTACTACAGTAGTGCTACCTCTGGAGGCGTAAATGACACTATTAGCTAGCATGGTCAACACTGGAGTGCGCAAATTGGGGGAGGGAAAAACGCAGATGCAAAAGTGCAAAATTAGTTTATCAAGCATTATTAGTCATCATCTTCTCTCATTTAGTTTCTATATTAGTTAGTTTCGTTATTTGAATCACATTATTTGAGTGGATCGTTTCATGTGGTCATGAGGGCGCCTACGACTCCACCTGTTGACGCCCATTGATACTATTTGCTGTGATACTTCTTTCATGCTTCCTGAGAGAACAGTAGTGTGAAGTCCTCAGCCTCCCTAGATTTTTGCAGTGTTTTTTGACAGAGGCTTTGACTTTTGCTTCCAAGTCTACCAAGGTAGCGGAAGCTTTGTTTTTACTTTTCAAGTTTGACAAAAAAATGTTCTCCAAAATCAAAACTTCCACTCGCGTTTTACGTTTCAGACCTTCCTGAACCATTCCGTTTCTCCGGAAGGTTCCGTGTCTGTCTGTCATGACATCTTGCCACAGCCATAGCTTCTACATTTTTCGTCCGATTTCGATGACATTTTCAGGGATTGGCGTGTAGATGGTCCCCTACGAAAACAATTACCCCGGGACTGATAGTAGCCGCTGTGCATGCACAAACGTGAAATTCTTGACGCAGCCCTAACTTCCACATTTTCTATCCAATTTCGATGAAATTTTCAGGGATTACGCGAATTGGATTATAAATGGTCCTCTATTAAAATCACTGCCCCCAGAATATTAGTAGCCACTGCGCATGCGCAAACGCGTATTTCCTTCGCAAATGCATAGCCCTTCAGGGGTCAAGCTGGGAGGTCGCCCTTGTCGCTGCTGGTCTTGATTTTGTCAGGCAGCAGTTAGCACGGTGCGAACGAGCAACACCATCTCCTCCAAAACCCAGTTCGTCTGCTGCCCTGCATGAGTCAGTGGATGGTAAAGAACTGTGACAGTGCACCAAAAGCCTTATCTCATCCCAATGGGTGGATTGGGCTTCAGAGGGCATCGGGGCCCGCGACTACCGGAAGTTCCACGCCGTCTGCGTGGCAACACTGCCAACAGCGGTGCGATGTTCAAGGGGTAGTCGTGGGATGACAGATACCCGTTTCCGTGCCTGTCACAGTGGAAATGAACATCTTTATCATGTAGTGCAGCAGGGTCCACGAACCCATGGGGGCCGCATCCTACATCATGATGTGGTCGCCAAGCAAATAGCAGGTGCCTTGTCATCCAGCGGCTTGGATGTTGAAAGGGAGAGATTATACCACATGCCAAGTTACCAGGGCAAGAAGCCTGACATTGTTGCTGTCAAGCCCGACAGGTCTTGCATTATCCTGGATGTCCAAGTTGTTAATGACAGCATGGACATGGAGCAGACCTGGCGGGCTAAGATAAGAAAGTTTGATAGAGATGATTCATGGCAAGCAGTGAGCTAAAAGGAGTGGAACCCAAAAACATCAGGGTGATGGCTGCAACCTTGTTGTGGCGCGGGGTGTGGTGCGGGAAAAGTGCCACAGAGTTGCGCGAGTTGGGCATCTCAGTAGGCGTACTCCGTGGTGTCACCACCCACGTCCTGCTCGGCTCATATTTGAACTGGTGGTCGTTTTATAGAGGCACTTCCCTTCATCCCTCTCTCCCAACAATAGGTGCAAACGATATGGAATGGCAATCAACCCACAAAAAGTAAAGCGATGATATTAGGATATAAACAATTGTTACTTAAAATAAACTATGACAACGTCCCGAAGATTGAAATTGAGGGAGTGCCATTGGACTATGCTCACCAACTTAAAAATCTAGGTGTCTGGATTGAAGACTCCCTATCGTGGGATTTGCAAACTTCATCAATGTGCAACAAAATGTATGGTAGAATTTATCAATTGCGCAGAATGGCAGTAGATTTCCCCCAACATGTTCGACTGCAACTAGTGCAATCACTGTTATTTCCAATACTAAATTATGCCACAGTGGCATTTTGTGACCTTAATGCTGAACAAGTGAGTGCAATAGAAAAATCCCAAAACGCTGCCATCAGGTTTATTTTCAGGCTTGAAATCAATGTACATATAACGCCATATTATTTAAAATTGGGTTTACTGAAGTTCGGAGACAACAAGGAATTAGCACTGGCCACGATGGTATTCAAAATTTTAAAATTCGAAACCCCTTCATACCTCTTTGAAAAATTTAAAAAGATGGATTCGGTACATTCAAGAGACACACGTCATGCAAGCAGAATGCTTCAAATACCAAAACATAAGACTACATTATTTAATAAATCGTTTATAGTTCAAGGTACACGCATTTACAATGAAAGCATAGAACTATTCGACTGTAGTAAATCGGTGAGAAACTTTAAAGAAGAATTTAAGACAAAATGAGGAATTTCACCGATTTCTGTTTGCATTTTTCCTGAATAGTTAATGGTGTGGGATAGATGAAAATCGGGCTGATTTCGGAAAATAAGTCTCCTGTTATTTTTGGGAGACAATCAAAATTTTTAATTTCAAAACTAACCGGGAAAACAGACGTGCAGCGGGAACGCTCGCTGATTGGGCTGTTCGGATCGCCATCTTTTCCCAGTGTTGCCCATTGGGAAGACGAAATCGTGTTTTCTAAGAGAAAAGTTATCAAACAAAAACAGAGGGAACCTAATTTTCCCCATCTCGCTTTTTATATTTTTTTCTTCAGTTTTTCGATTTCGAACTTTACTGTTTCATGAAATTTTGCATCTGGGGACTATGGATTTCTCGATTTCAGCGCTTCGAGCGGCCATAAATGAACTATTCCAGCATGACGTCATTTTCCCGGTTTTTTTAAACATTCGTATTTTCTACACTGTTTTGTTTATTCTTAAATTAGGAAGTTCGGGCTGAAAGTTTGCCTTAGGGGGTTTTTAGAGGTGCTGAATCCGATTTTGGGGTCAAAAATTGTAAATTCCGACATGGTGAAATTCCTCATTGCAAAGAAAATATACATTGATTTGATTTGTTTTTGTTGTTATCATTTTGATTACAGATGTGTGAAGTGAAGTACGTAGAATTTATATGAAGTGAAGAATTATGTTATAGAATGATTAGCGAGGAATTTGTAAATTATTTGTAGCCAGGGAAGGAGTAAGAGAGGGCCTCAAGGCCCTATCCTATCCCTGGTGGTAAAATAAAAAGCGTAATCAATCAATCAATCCCACCCCCACCTTCCTCATCTTCCCACATCGCTAGGGCCGGCGTCGGGTGAGTCCTGGGCGTCCTCCCCATTATTTTTTATTAAATAAAAACAAATTTAGTTAAAGTAAAAATTTAGTTAAGTAAAAACAAATTTTGTTTATATTATTTTCATTTATGGCGTGCCCCCTGCGTCTTTCAGGGGAGATTAAAAATAATTGTGTTCCCCCCACCGCCACTGAGGAAAAAAAAAGTGGTTTGAATTTTTTTGTTAAATCAGTGACGTACCTACCTACCTACCTGAAATCTACCATGAGCCAATTCTCAATTTGGTGCAGAATGGAATCATCAATGATGTGCGTATGACGCTAAGTGCGTGTGTCAGTAGGTAGGTAGGTACGTAGTGTCAGTAGTGTCTAGGCACCACCTACCGAAACAACCTCATTCCGAAAAGAAGAGACTACGGCGAGTTTCCTTTTCTTCGGTTTATTCTTGTTGTCCCTTTTATTCAGACGTCAACATGCGTGTCATCCTGGTACAGTCGTGGAATTGACCCTGTTATCAGGTGAAAGCAGGAACAGAGATAACGGGAATTCAAGTGAGATCCAAATCAGCACCGAAGGAAAGATTTGAGGTCAAATATCAAGTCTCACTTTTGATTAGTCACGGCAATTACGCGATAAATTGACACAGTTATTCAACAAGTTAGCAGGAACTGCTTGAACCTCAGACACCTGTGAGCTAAGTTTGCGAATTGCAGCTCCAACTTGACATTGCGCATCACATTGTTGTTGCATTCTGCCATGATTTGAAGAGCGGATAAATAAATTCATTTAAAACTTTGACGCCACGTACGTACGTAGATTACAAGTTTAGGTAGGTATCTTATGACGAAAATGAAAGTATGTACAGTGTCATCCACATCAAACCTGAAACCCGGGTTACCTCCTCAGAGATGAGATTCTTCAAACTTTAGAAGAGGTGCAAATGTAAACTTATCATCAAACAGCAATAATGAGTACATACAGCAAGATCAAACACCACTCCGGTGGAAATAAGAAGATTAAACAATGCGAAATAGAAATAAACTTACACGTAACGATGGGCTTGCGATCGATGATGGAAATTTCTGGGATCCTGTCGGTCCCGTTCATTATTTTGGTGGTGTTCATCTTACGACTCAACGATCAAACTACAGTCACATCATCACGCGAATTAATCATCAATTTCCCGGATAATCGAGCACTTTTATCACGTCAAAACCGCATTGAAACACATCATACTTCATAACATAACGACAGACGGAAACGACTTTGGAGCTAAATGGAAAGGGAGGGCGCAGTAGTTCGACCACCGTAGCCTCCAAATGGATCTATCGGATTCATGATAGATTACTAACTCGGTTAATAATATTATTATGACGGTGCTTAGACGATAAATACGAGTTATTTCTGGCTTTCACGCACATACAAATCACAAAAGTAGACTGGACGAGTCGGAGGTTTCGCCTGATGAAAACAGCAGGTTGGTCTGAGCGCCATATTGAAATTGAACACGTGCTCTCCGCGAGAGGTCATTGGCGTCGCCAAAACCCTTTCCCGCTCGAATTTTGAATTATTCTAGGATTAAAATAAATAGGTACCTAGTTGTCATCCTTCTAGAACATATTAATTGTGTAATTGAATTATTAATCAATTTTTTATTCCACAAATAATACGATTTGTTTAGTAATGTCTAGCGACAGGAATTATTTTTTTCGAGATGTGTCATGCAGGCCAGCTCCAAAGTCTTTTGCTTCCTCGTCTACCGTTTTCACTTTTCAAGGTTGAAAAAAAGGTCTCCAAAATCGAAATTTCCACTCGCGATTTACGTTTCAGACCTTCGTGAACAATTTTGGTTCTGAGTCTGTCTGTCTTGTAACATCCTTGCCACAGCCATAACGTCTACGATTCTCATCAGATTTTGTGCGGATCAGGGATTGTGCGGGTTGGCGTGTAGATGGTCCCTTATGAAAATCTGATAGTAGCTGCTGTGCATGCGCAAACGTGAATTCCTTGTAACAGCCATAACTTCCATATTTTCTATCCAATTTCGATGAAATTTTCAGGGATTATGCAGATTAGATTGTAGATGGTCCCCTATGAGTGTAGTGGAAGGTACTTAGAGATTGATCTTTACCTACAGTAGGATTATGGATACGACGAAGCTAAGTGCCTTACCCACTTGGTAGACGTTTTTTCATGTTCTAATATCGCTGAGGTCAATACCAATTTCCACAGAAAAGCGTTCAACCATGGTTCCTTTGTTTTTATTGCCGAGTACCTAGTTGGCACACAATTTTTGCATAAATCGAGAGCTTTCCAACGAGTGGATAACAATATTTTTGTTGGTGGAAAACCGATTGAGCAACATTTCCCTGAAGTAATACTGTACAAGTGGTTCCGGGGTGAGTCCTAAGCAGAGGGAGTGGGGTTTTAGTTGGTAGGCCCAATGCAAGGGGAGTCCAACACTGTTGGGGTGAACTTCCCCTTCGCTCTTAACAAGTTTCCCCACTTCCCTAACAAACAAAAAATAATAATAATAAAATAAAACATTTCCCTAGTTACGAGGTTTTGTCATGAATTTTCCGTCGAACATTCTCTATTGCTTCCGAGTCTACCAAAAGTAGCGGAAGCAATGTTTTCGCTTTTCAAGGTTGAACAAATTTTTTCTCTAAAATCAAAATTTCCACAACTTTCTACTTACGCTTTAGGCATTCCTGAAAAATTTGATTCCATGTCTGACCGCCATGAAATCCTTGTAATAAAGAAAATCTGTACGGACATTGTTCGATTTCGATGAAACTTTCAGGGATTATTCGAATCGGGGTTTTGATGGTCCCCTACGAAAATCATCACCCCCAGACTGACAGTAGCTACTGCGCTTGAGCAAATGTGAATTCATAGTAACATCCACAACGTCTACATTTTCCATCTGATTCCGATGATATTTTCAGGGAAAATACGGATTGGACTGAAGATGGTCCCTGGTTCATGGAAAATGCGTTAGTTTGAACTATATTACCGTCATAAATGACTGCATTCCTTACACCCTCATTATAGTCTAGTTTTTAAATTTAACGTCCACTGAACTCGTACAATACACGTTGAGATCGATTTGGAACTACGGAGGTGATAAAATAGACAAATGCCAAAAGATTTCACCATTATTCATTTAATTACAAAGTCTAAATTTAAAACTAAGATAATAATTAAAAAGCAATTCATACCAGAATTATTTAGATATTTATTTACTATGTTTATATCACAAGCTGTGAGGCATCAGCCATCATTAAGATGAAATTGAAACATTATTGCTTCAGTAAAATTTACTGAACTTACGAGTATTTAATACTCGTAGTTGATCTACGAAAATACAACAGGAACGCATTAATTATGTAGGCAGCACGCAGTTCTTTTCAAATAGGCATCAGTAAGCTTCTTGAAGATGTTTATAAAGCTGGGTTCACATGAGCGCAGTCAACGAGGTTACGCGTTCTGCCATTTGATTGGTGGCGCCTCAGCCGCCTGAGTACTTTTGGAGTGGACTGTCGCGTTTCAAAAATTCTGATATTTGACGCATAACCACGCGCCCTTTGTTTACATTATTTGTTATCATGACTTGTTATCACCACTTGTTCCAGCACCGGTGTGATGTGTTTTTCCGGAAGCTTGATCCAAAATAAATCAATGTTTTAGTGAAATTGTAATTGAATTAGTTAAGGAGAGAAGAGAGCTGTGGGATTCTAAGTTAGGGGTTGACAAGTATTTTTAACTTTACTTATTTTTATAATTTTCGTTTAGTTTGGTCTCTTGTAGACATTTGATGAATGCATTGTAATGAAATAAAACGTATAACTATCTAATAAATATGATCTGTGATTTATTTATGTAATGGATACTCAAATTGATCAGAACTTCAACCACTTGAGGTGATTTCCAAGATTTTTTTGCATAATTAGCACCTACAACGAAATTATAAATAATTACACTTTTCGTAGCAATATTCTACTTTGATAATAATAATAACAAATAAAATAACGCTATCAGAATTACGATTTTTGGAGTTGGTAGGTATTGGTATCTATCTCGATTCAGTAAAATACTGTTCATCTTTGATGCATTTAAAAATGAAATGGAACATCGTAGGAACAGAAAAAAATGTACCTACTTGATGTACCCCCCAGTCACCCTTGATGAGGAGGTACATTGGTGATTTTATTGTGATTCATATAGTTCGGACGAGCTGAATTGAATCACAATGTAAAATAAAAATGATAGGATTCAAAACAATAGGATTTCAACTGAAGCGCGGGAAAATAGAAGTCGAAAATCTGTCGCGCAACCGCGTCCATGTGAACCTCTAGACACCAGCCGCGTAACCGCCTCGTCGCACAACTGCACTCAAGTGAACCCAGCTTAAAACTGTCATTCTAGCTGGAAGTTATAAATAATATTGGACGCCAACATGACCTGCTTATACCATATTTGGAGTGTAGTATTCACAACAATTTATTGTGTATCATTCAGAGTTACTTCGAATTACAACACACGATAAGAGGGGAGGTACAAGGCTGCCGAAATATTTGTTTATTCTAACGAATGATCAGTAAGATGCTTGAATGGTATGTGACTTAAATTTACAGTATGGATAGGCTTTCAACCCACTTCCGAACAATCTATTTACATAAAACGCCAACAGTACGTACGTATGCACGGAGGGGTCGTGGGAGTGGGGAGAGTCGGTGGAATCGGAGACGGGAGGAGTCGGGGGGAGTGGTTGACGGAGAGAGTGGGAGGAATCGTTTTTGCCTACTTTTAGTAGGCTTTTCAGCTAGTAGTGAATAAAGTCCACACGTACCTAAGAAATAAAAACAGGAGAAAATGTATTATTAAATAATAATAATAACATAAATATTATGTTACGAGTAATTGAGATCAACTCTGTGAACGATGATGATCTCAAACTTCTTCTTCTTCTCCTTTAGGTTTTTTGGACTTCTCCCTCCATTGCCTCTCAAATCAAAATTCCCACAATTACGTATTAAATTATTTGAAATTTTAAGGCAATGTTCTTTACAGCTGTATGCATGTCTGCTGTAAATTTTGTCCAAGCCGGTCGAATACAAAAAAATTGAAAAATAAGCAAAATTATTTTTAAATGTAGAAAAATGGGTAATTTTCATGTTCTATTTTCTGACTAACCATTAAGCCGATCTAATCCAAATTTTCACACGGTCCTATTTTGTATATGAACTAACATTTGAGCCAAGAGTTTTAAGTAAAGTTAAAAATCAGTTAAATTCAAGGTTGATAGTGTCAATAAACAGAAGATTCAAGGTCGGATGCAATACTGACATTCAAATGAATCGAACAAGGACAGACAGACAGTCCGTAATAAACATTACGTAATTAATGGGGGGCAAAAAAAACTATTTGATGATGTAGTAAACGTAGGAACTTTTAAAATGAAATAAAATTGTGAGGATCCAAGGATACACTGATCGTTCAACTTTCTTCTGTTTTGAGGATGCTTCAGGTACCATCAAACGATCCCAAAATAAAATTATATAAAAATGTCTCTTATGCATTCCAAAACCGTTCATCAAAGTTGATCGCAAACACGTGGAGGTTTCTGAGTAAAACTATTGTTCTGATAGAGGGCGCTGCAGCAGCAAGCATTTGAAATAAGAAAACAAGTTTTAATAACTGTGAAACCCTTCATGGCACTTCTCAGTTAATCAATAGCATGGATACTACTTTGAAACTCGGACAACAAACAGTTCAAGCATTTGCCGCATAGGAACGCTTCAATCTTTCAGCAAACTTTTAGATGAAATTGTTTAAATTTGTCAGTAATACATTAGGAGTGTAGATAATTCACGAGTAACCCCGTTATGAATACTTTGTTGCAATTTTCGAACATTAAAAATTGTTTTAAAAAAATACGTATAATTGCCCTTGTTCCAACTCTTAGTTGAAACCTCTGAATCTCTACAGATCAATCAATGAGGATGTTCTCTGTTTCTCGAACTTGCAATTAAAATTAATGAAAATTATTAAAATAAAACATATGTTTCTTATGAGTAATACTTTTCCAGAATCGCCAAATTCCGAATACCTATATATAATTATGTAGTTAAAAAATATGGGCACTTACAACTAGCCAACATAATCTTTAACCTTGGAGGAGTAAGTGCTCACTCTGATCATAGCGTATAAAATAATAGTTAGTTTGACAGTTCACTTCTTTTTCTTGAGTTCCTCAAATCTTCGAGCAATATTTTGAAAATCACATTCGTCGTCCGAGTTCTCGTTGGCGTCCTCGGGTAGAAGGGAGTCGCTAGGCACTGATGGTAGGTCCGGGAGGGAGATGTCGGGCGACATCTTTGATCTAGGCAGAGGCTTGGGCTGTTCAGCTGCCTGCAGATAAAGAAAAACAACTTAATTTCCAGTCAAGCAGCAAGATTTTATAAGGACAATGTGAGTCCAATTCCCCGCTTCGGCGACATTTCGTTCCCTGATACATTTTGACAACAAACCGAAGTTGAGGAACTTAACTCAGAAACGAGTGTGAAATTTCGGGTCTCATCTCCCATTTTGGTTTATTAGTTTCAATAATGAACCTTTGGAATCGACCAAGAAAAAAACAATGTTAACCCCCCTTCAAAATCTGTTGGTTTACGTTTCAAGGTACGTAGAATCCAAAAAACTACTTAATAAAAATTTGGCCGTCCGTCCGCCTTCCGCGGCTCTTTCCTTTGTTCCCATCGACCGATTTTGATGAAATTTGGTATATGGGTTCCAATAGGGGTCTAGTTGTGCCCAGAAGCTTTTGGTTACTGTCGGTCACTTTTAAGGGTTAGAATTTTGAAAAGTCCTAGCTCAAAAAATTTCGATATAACGTTTATAAGTAGGTAGTACCTATGGTTGGTAGGTGGTGACAATGGCAAAGCCGAGTTCTTTGCAGATGAGTGATCTATATAGAAAAATAACAAACCTCTGTGTAATAATTTGCAGCTTTTTCAAGAATTTATGGTGAAAATAGCCAAAAAAGGCGAGTAGTCAACTGAAAACCCATAAGAAGATAGAACAACAAAAGGGGGGTGCGCCTGATTTTTAAAAAATTTTCAATCGAAAGTAGACCTCATTCTGAGAGTTTTGACATCAGCCGTTCTCTTTTTGGATAAGTAGATCTTTTTTCTATAATTTTTCAAAGTTTCGAATGTTTATTACGTCACGCGCCCCTCCCGCCAGGGCGGGACTCCCTAGCCAGCTGTGACGTCATAAACATTCGAAACATCATACAAAAAGGTCTCCTCACGCTAGAAGGTCGCGGTTGGTCAAAATTCACAGAATGAGGTCTAGTTTAGATTAAAAATAACAATAAACAGTTTTTCCGACCCATGCGCACACCCCATTGTGAAATACTGATTCATTGGTGCTAAGAATTAAGTACCGTAGACTGGGGTGATAGTGATCAATTTCTACAGTTTTTCCTTGAAAACCACCAGTGTAATAATTCAAAAAAATCTGAAAAAAATAGTTTATATTCTCCCACATCTTACGAACAGTATCCCATATCAAACTTTGAAATTTTGTTGAATTAAGCTCATTTAAAAAAATAATTAAATTGATCAGTATCACCCCCCACATAGGGGGTGATAGTGATCACTAATTTAAAATCGAACTTAAACATATTAAAAACAATTAAAAATCGAACTTGAACAATTAAAAATTGTTTTTTAGTACCCTGAGGTAATAAAAACCCTCTAACAACGAATTTCAGAACAATTATTGTTGAAAAACTAATGAAAACCAACTCTTACCTCATAAGAATCAGAATAATGCCAAAATTCAAGACTCGTAACATCCTCTTCGGTATTTATTATTATAATGAGACTATTCGTGGCACATGTTTAGTAAATGACAAGAAACAACTTATTTTAAAGCACTTGTTGCCAAAAATAATGATGGACCAATCACTTTTTGATAGTTTTGGGGCATTTCGGCCGTGATCACTATCACCCCCTGGAAATGAGTTGTTTTTGTTTTTAACAGATAACCAACTGTATTAACACGGAAAAAACAAACTAATTGCATATATTTCATGCTCACCTCTAGTAGAAACAAAATCTTTTCGCTAGAACTTCACCACACAACTCCCGACACCGGCACAACAGAAGTTACAATCACAATGTCAGCTGGGCCCGATTTTGAGATTTGTTTATTTCCTTATCAGCTACCACGGTAACCTAGACTATCGGGCTGGAACGATATCCCCCCAGAGAAAACATTGCTACGAACACATAACACGACCTAACTTTCCATTTAGGACTGTGTGGAGCGCTGCAATCGCATGCAAATAAAAAAAGGTTTGTTGATCAGTATCACCCCAGCATATCAGTATCACCCCAGTTCACGGTACCTACTTAGTTTCTGTTGGTAAAGATCGACTACCGTAAAGAGAAATGAAGGGTCAGAAACGTGTTTTTCATTTTAATAAATGGTAGGTATATTGGGGATCACTAAATTTTATGAAATAAGGAAATGTCTCCGAAAATTCCCAAAAATAGGTTACAAATTTGTCTTTTGTGGACCAGAGTATCAACCCCTATTGGGCCATGGTGTCACTAGTGTCACCGAAAACATCTCAGGAACTCCACAGCTGTCCCAAGGTGTCACCGGGGCAACCAAATTTAAATAGCAATTTTAAATTTAATGGACAGCTGATTTTTTTGTGGGTTATTGAAAGTCTCAAAATAAAATAATGGCAAAAATTCCCAACGAAATCGATGAATTTTTTTTAGTTTTAACACCGTTTTTTGTCTTTCAATAACTTACAAAATATGTTTAAAAAATTCAGCTCTGTCCTTTAATTTTGGTTTATTATTTTCAGTAAAACCATTGGAATCGAGCAAGAAAACAATTTTAACCCCACTCAAAATTTGATGGTTTGCGTTTCTAAGTAGGTATTTAGAATCCACCTTGGGACTGCTGTGGAATTCCTACAATGTTTTCGGTGACACTAGTGACACCACGGTAAAATTAGGTTTAAAAAAGTAAAGTAAACAACCGTCTCAGGTTGAATTTTTGTCCAACTGCCTTTCTCTTACCGTCGCTGATGTCTTCTAAGGGAAGACCAGGAATGGTTCCGATGAATTCGCTCATGGCTACTAATAGTCTCACCAGCATAAGTGGAGCGGGGTTCACCAACGGCAAAACTCGAAAAATTATCAAAACCTGCGAAACCGGTCTTGAGGAGTCGCCAATCCAGATTATCTCCCAGGTTGATTGGCCTTAACTTCATTAAACCGACTAATAGGCTTTGACAGGACCAGAGTATATTACTCAACACAGGGGTGGTGCGGATAGCCGAGCTCGTTCGCCGAAGCGATTCTGGATCCAAGACACGAACCGATCCTTGCGGGAGATTGTGAGTTCAAATCTAGGGTGTCTGGCGCTTTTTCGACTGTTCGCGGCTCGCCGCCCCCCTCGTCCCAACCCAGGGCGGTGAGGCCAATGGGAAGCCATGAGCGAAATCATCAGAACAAATTCTGATCTTCCCCTAGGAAGACAGCTGATGACGTCCGCGTCACCAGGAATGGCAGTCGGACGAAAATCCAACCTGCAATGGTTGTTTACTTTACTTTTTTTTACTCAACACAGGGTCAAAATCATTATCAACAATTGAATGGTCGTGCAGAACAAAGGGGTAAGCGAAATTTTTGAAGAAATGGAGGTAAGCACGGATTATCGTACCAGACAACAAATCTGACAATGAGGTAATATTTTTTCCCCTTTAAATATCGTACAGGCAACACTGGGAAGGGTGGAACTTGGGAGGGGTGCAGCTGGTAACCCTACTCGGAACATAGTTTTTGTTGATTGAAACGAAATGAAAATAAAATTTATTCCTCGAAGATATCAAAAAGCAAAATCATGAATATAAAAATAAATGAAATATTTGCACAAAGCGATGACTCTTTGTAGACAGGAACTACCCCACTCGAAAGAACAAAGTTCTGAGCTTGGTGTTGGAGTGAACTCTCAAATTGCTTTATGCTCTAATTATTATAAAACATTAAATTATTCTTACGTTACATACACGCTGGTAAGCAAATTCTCGCAGCCACGATATCCTTGCGAGATTAGCCAACTGAAGACAAGCTTCTTACAAATGGGGAATTTGCCTCAATTTTAGATTCTGGAATTGCAAGTCAAATCCTATAATAGGGCCCTAGAATAACGTTTAACACTAGGAATAACCAAGGGGAAAAAATTACCGTAGGAGAAAATGACTAAACAAGTGAAGCCTCTGTTACAAAACACCGCAAAAATCGAGGAATATTGTTGACGTCATACGAAAAAAAAACCGACGCGAAAACAACTCCGACAACAGAGTTCTAGCACCGCCACACAAAACGATCCAGTGAAATGGCTACTCGAATAATGTGATCCAAATCTTGAAACTAAATAAGAGAAGATGAAGACTAATAATGCTTGATAAACTAGTAGGTAGATTCGTATTGTAAAAAAGTGAGTAATATTGTTTCTTTTGGTCACTTTTGTGTCTGGGTTCTTCCTGCCAGTTCGCGGCGCACTCTTGTGTGCACTACTCGGAAGCTAAAAGTTCGTGTATGTTCCGCTTCTGTGGTAAGCGCCACAGAACCTCCTTTGAAGTCAGATTGGTAGAATATCCGTCACGTTTCAAACATGGCTGCCTCTTACACATTGCCACCATATTTAAAATTTCCATCTTCCTTAAATTCTCTAAATTTTTTGGATGCGTTTTCGAGCAGCTCACTATGGTTTTATTCCATAAAAATAAACCCTCATTCGAAAAAAAAAAATGTGAGGCAAATTCCCCATTGCCCTAGAAATACTATGGTGGGGCTTACTATGTCTGGGAGTGCATTGCTCAACAATAGAGGCATGCTGTGATATATGTGCCGTAAAGTGCCTTCTAAACGAGACAACGGGGATAACAGCTTAGGTGCGAGGCGGAGCAAGTAGGGGCTGTTCAGTTCACCACCGTACTCAAAATAATTTGGATGTTTATGTAAAAACATAAGAGCTGACTTGGCATATATCTGCCTGATAGACTTTACTATTGAAAATATTTCAAATGAGAATAATCGTCTAGGTTTCCTAGCTAAAATTTCATAACAGTCTTTTGGGCCGTTGACAGTGGACTCAAAAAGATAAAAAGGTACCCCCCCCCCCCCATACAAGCACACCGAAGCTCATTAAACTCTGCACTAGGAATTTGTACAGGATTTTGTTGCTTACCCCCTTATTCTACCCGGCCATTCAATTGTTGTAATCAAATATGAAGTTAGAACTAAATGTGCTAAATTGTCATATAATTTTTCGGTTCTTACTTGGTTGTTGGAATCAGCAGCTTTGGGCACATTCGGTGGTGCTGAGAACGATTGGTGAATCTGTAAATAATCATAAGAATCTCGAATCAATATCGCATGGTTTGGATTAAAAAACGTTCCTCACATACATAGTATAACGTGGATTCCAGTAGATTGAAATACTGCGCACCTTATCCAGTACACACTATATAGTTTCCGTATAGTAGTTTTCAAGAACTTACATTGATCGTTTTAGCGCTGTCCGTGAAAATGGGAACGTTCGGGCCAGGAGGTGGAATATTGTAGGCGAACGGAGGCTGATCTGGAGACATCGGTGGAGGATTTATGCCAAAATCAGGGGGTGCAAATGCTTGAGGGTTGATAGCCTGAAACACCACAACTACATGTTTCAAAATGCAATGTGCAAGCCACTCATAGTGCCATCCCTAAGTACAATTCGGCAATTACTAACTAAAATATATCTCTCCGATACCGTAGAAAAACTTCTCAGTCTGTAATTCGTACACTACAGTCCCAAAGAAATTTCCACCAATAAAAAAAACTGCCAGGTCAAAATTTCGCGATTTGAATCGATCGATCACCGGCCTTCCTAATTATCAGGTAGTTTATCGGTAAGGCGTGAAACTTTCTCATTTCGCATGTCACGAATTTCAGAACGACTCCCAGCCTAAAAACGTAATATGTTTGTGGATATTATCCATGTTAAAATTTCACTTCACGAGACAGTATAGCTTAGGAGATTACGGAAAAATATCTGATCAAGGACTGTGAAATCCCAACTTCGCGGGGCCATCAGGAGTGATTTTTGTTTTCCTAGCTGATCAGCGAGGAGCTCAGTTTGTAATTCGTACACAACAGACCCACAGCGCCTCCCTGTGAAAATTCAACCAGTAACTAAACTGCCAGGAATGATGTTGATGTTGAAATTTTGCGATTTGAACGTTGTAGCGGAGTTCGTTTTTATACAGGGTGTCTACACTTTCGATGGGCATAACTTCAGGGTTCAATTCTACAAAGTATTTCCAACAAAAAATGTCTCGTAGCGATTTTCTTTTAACCCACTCAAAATTCTATTTTTTTCACTTTGAAGTTTTTCTTCGCGTTTTCGACCTTACGGCACTGATATGGTCATAACTCCCTTAAATCTCCTGAAAATTCAAATCTGACTACACCGTTAGAATGAGCGTTAAATTACCAAGCTACCTAAAGCAAAATCAAAATTTCTTAGCAATAAAATAGTATCAAAAAATCAAGTCAAAAAGTGAACTTTAAAATTTTTTTCAACTTGACTTTCTTCAACCAACGTTTTCACTCTTAATCCCTTCCTATTTCGATAGGCGCTCTTCGGAGAAAACATGCTCAAATTGTCACCTTTCCAACGGTCTATCAATTTTTCTGTTCACAAATCAAAAAGAAAGAGTAAATGAAGTTTGAATGTCAAAAAACGTGTGTTTTACAAGCAAATCCAATGTTTCAAGCCGGTTTATGGTCCCCCTCGATCTCAAAATGGCTGGACGATTTTGGTATCATTTCCTATGTAATTATTTACGCTGAATCCAATGGTGATACTTCCGAACGATTCCGACTGCTGGAAAGTGGGTTTTTCGAAGAAAACCTTCGTTTTTCGTACATAAAATTCGCATCGTACATAAAGTAACACCTTTCTACTCAATAAAAACACCGAATTTCTAGCCGATTGAAGTTTTTGTTGAGTAGAAAGGTGTTACTTTATGATATCTTCCATATCTACGAATAATGCGCATTTTATGTACGAAACCCGAAGGTTTCTTCGAAAAATCCACTTTCTAGCAGTCGGAATCATTCGGAAGTATCACCATTGCATTCAGCGTAAATAATTACATAGAAAATGATACCAAAATCGTCAAGCCATTTTGTGATCGAGGGGGACCATAAACCGGCTTGAAAGACTGGATTTGCTTGTAAAACACACGTTTTTTGACATTCAAACTCCTTTTACTCTTTCTTTTTGATTAGTGAACAGAAAAATTGATAGACCGTTGGAAAGATGACAATTTGAGCATGTTTTCTCCGAAGAGCGCCCATCGAAATGGGCAGAGATTTAGAGTGAAAACGATGGTCGAAAAAAGTCAAGTTTCAAAAAAAATTTTAAAGTTCGCTTTTTGACTTGATTTTTTGATACTATTTTATTGCTAAGAAATTTTGATTTTGCTTTAGGTAGCTTGGTAATTTAACGCTCATTCTAACGGTGTAGTCAGATTTGAATTTTCAGGATATTTAAGGGAGTTATGACCATATCAGTGCCGTAAGGTCGAAAACGCGAAGAAAAACTTTAAAGTGAAAAAAAAAGGAATTTTGAGTGGGTTAAAAGAAATTTGCTACGAGACATTTTTTGTTGGAAATACCTTGTAGAATCGAACCCTGAAGTTATGACCATCGAAAGTGTAGACACCCTGTATAACCTCCCTTCCTAGTAGTTTATTGGTACGCTCCCCATACACTATACGATTTGCCTGCAGGACGTCGCCTCAACAGGCGAACGTCCGGCGAAAATCGCCGAGCAACATACACTATCAGTCAACCGCCTGCA
The DNA here is from genome assembly GCA_009739505.2 of Apolygus lucorum. Taxonomy (NCBI): domain Eukaryota; kingdom Metazoa; phylum Arthropoda; class Insecta; order Hemiptera; family Miridae; genus Apolygus; species Apolygus lucorum. The sequence continues at coordinate 62,706,294 of CM019183.2, read as the reverse complement.
GGTGGACGTACAGATGAAGTACTCAATTGCACACACACTATACGTCCTGTGCCTGCAGGCGGACTGCCGCGAATAGTGGAATGCAAGCAGCCGTACACGTAAACTGCTAGCAGTTGGCCGGCCGGCCAACTGATGATGTGTGGAGCCCCCTTGAGATCATGGACTGACAGTCCCATGCCTGTCGCCGATCTCACGTCGATCCTCGCCTGCCCTACAGCCACACACCTTCAGTTTTCACGGACTGCAGTTCATGGCCTTCAGATTTAACTGATAATGTGTGGGTAAGCACGATCCTGGCCCACGACAGCCTGCAGTCAAATCGTGAAGTGTATGGGAGCCTTTGGCTTTTTCATATCGCATGTCGCTAATTTCAGAATGACTCCAAGCCTGAAATAACTGAACATTCGAATCACTGATGTGTTCATGTGAACAAGAAGTGGTCTCTGCCGAGCACTTTCTATGTAGGTGCGGCCGCTTCTGGAGATCCAGAATGGAAGCATTCGATCACCTTGATAATGGAAACCGCATCTTAGCGCAAAATCTCCTGGAAAATGATAAACAAAATTCGCTAACCTCAGCTGAAATTTTCTGAATCCAATATGGGGTAGCCGGCGGAATCCTCTTATTGAAATAAAGGGGCCTCGAAATAGGGAGAGTATAAGCAATCAGAGCCTGAAACTCTGTTTCAATGGCAACCCCAAGCAAGGAGATGAGAGTCTAGCCCCCAACAATCCTTGTCGGGTTTCAGTGCTATCTCCAACCACTTCAACTGTCGTATTTTCTAAATAAACGAACGGTACATTTCCCTCGGAAATCAGGTCCCCAGACAAACACCTCAACGGACACCCAGTCCGTTCCCCAGGGAAGAATCCGGTTTTCCATAGACCAGAGGCCTTTCCCCTCAATAATTTAGTAAGCCAGCTTCTTTTGTAGACTGGGCCTAAGTCATTCAACAATTCCCTTAAAAACAATCAGGCACAACCTCTACCAAAATTTTGAGTATATACTTCCCGTAAATCTATTCATAACTTTATTCTTTCCATTTGGAGTCAGTCAAAATTTTAGTAGTCAAATATCCAAAATCAGAACAGTAGTGACCCAATTACAACAGAAGCTGATCACACTTGCGAGCGCATCCTAGCGTAACTCCTTCTAACCTGCAGTAGGAACGCGTCATCGTTCCACACTGAAATATAGGAACCAGTGATGATTTTGGAGATCAACTTCGAAATTAAATGACTTTGGGCACGTTTCGCAACATAAAACGACACTTGGCATCATTTTCACGTCCATAACTGTTCAAAGAGCAAACAATAAGAGAAACGAAAATGATTACAAGACAACAATCTTTAGAATGGTAAATATGGGAATCAGGAATGGTAGGTCGTTGAAGTGGTGGGAGGCAGCGCTGAAACCTGACAAGGATTGTTGGGGGCTAGACTCTCATAGCAAGGAGTGACTCCCAGCCTAAAAACATATCCATGTTAAAATTTCACTTCACTAGACAAAGACAGCTTAGGAGATTATGGAAAAACATTTGATCATGACTGTGAAATTCCAACATCCACACTTGTTTTCAAGGGTTGAGTGTAGAGCTAAGACAACATCCTATTTCATACGCACTGGATAAGGATTGAAGTTCTGAGGTTGTGGAACTAGTGGGGGAGGAGGGTAGTCTACGAAGCCAGTTGGCCGAACGATATTGCCGTCCAAGTTGTTGGCATTTGCAGAGTCGAAAAGGAGAGCGTCCATCCCTTTACTTTGTTCATACTCTTTCATGACCTGGAAAAATAATGATTTAAGTAATTAAATAATGTATAAATTAAATTATATTAAATAAATTAACATTTTTACAAAAATTTAAAATAATTTTTTTCCATAGTTGGATGATTGAAAAATTGATGCCTCGTGAAATGTTGGTATTAATATTTCTGCAAGTACTAACCTGCTCATTAAAGAAAATTTGATGGCTTTTTTAGTTCTTTCAAAGAACATACAAAATCGTGAGTGGCAAAGCAAACGTAGCCAACAAAACCTATGCTGAGTTGGCGTCGATACAACGAACCAATACACAGAGAGAACCTTCAAGGAATCGGTTCTACGACTAATTACAATCGAAGCGTTCCTATTACAATACTTTTTAACCCCTTGTTTATGAGAATTTTAATTTTCCAGATTTTTTCTCGTGTTTTGACCTTATATAACTAAAATTGCCGTAACTACCGTAATCTGCCGTGCAAATGAAAAAATAAGGGCACCGTTGGAAAGAATGTAAATTTTCTTATCTCACTAATGCCAAAAAACAATTTTTTTGAAAATTCTGATGTGCGAGAAAAAAATCTTAAAGTGAAATTTTAATAATTTTATCATCGGTACTTAAGTATAATAAAAAATTTGCAATCAAATTCAGGGGAGAAATTTAAAATGTGAATTTTTAAAACGAAATCATCGTTCCGGCATGAGGCTCCGGGGTAGGACGAAGGATGGTTACGCCATCTACTCTCCCTGTGAATATGTCGTTGGAAAGTCGAGATTTTGCTTCCGAGTCAACCAAGGTAGTGGAAGCTTTGTTTTCACTTTTCAAGGTTGGAAAAAAATGTTCTCCAAAATCAAAATTTCCACTTGCGTTTTACGTTTCCGTGTCTGTCTGCCTGTCTGTCATGAAATCCTTGCCACAGCCATAACTTCCACAATTCCCATCCGATTTGGATGAAATTTTCAGGGATTGTGCGGGTAGGCGTGTAGATGGTCCCCTATGAAGATCATCACCACCGGACTGATAGTAGCCGCTGCGCATGCGCAAACGTGAAATCCTTGCCACAGCCACAACTTCTACAATTCTCACTCGATTTCGATGAAATTTTGAGGGATTGTGTCGGTTGGCGTGTTGATGGTCATGGTTACTGTTATAAGTTCTACAGTTTTCAACAATATTCAGAGATTTTGAGGGGTTGACATGAAGAGTCCCCTATGAGGGTAGTGCTAGATACTTAAGAGATTGATGTTTTGATATTAAATACTATGCATCGGATTATGTATACAAAGAAGCTATGAGCCACACCAATTTGGCAGACTTTTTTTAATTCCGTAGAGGGTCTTTCAAAAACACGAGGTGTGTAAAACAAAACACTAGTGTGTGTGTAAAACGGGTAGAATAAAATAAAATAAAATTTTAGAAAACTATCAAAATTATCACTTTGAGCTCTTTTTCATATATTTGTTTCGAATTTAATGTTCTTTCTAACACCCCTTATTTTTAAATGTATACGGCAAAACCTTCATTCGTAGGTATAATACAAAACGCTGCAAATTATTACACAAAGGTTTATTATTTTTCTATACAGATCACTCGTCTGCCAAGAACACGGCTTTGCCATCGTCACCACCAACCAGCATGAAGAAAAACATCGATCATTTCGGTCAGCTAACATTTGAACGGAGATTAGGCTTTAAAAAATCAAGGCGCACCCCCCATTGGAGCCTACATACCAAATTTCATCAAAATCGGTCAATGCTAAGTGGGGAAAGTGATGCGTATGGCAGACGTACGACCAATTTTTATTCGATTTTTTGATTCTACGTACCTTGAAACGTAACCAACAAATTTTGAGGGGGGTTAAACATTTTTTTTCTTGGTCGATTCCAAAGGTTCATTATTGAAAATAATAAACCAAAATTATTTTATCCCTACCAACATATCTAAAATACATTGGGGAAAATTTGGCGCTTCGCGCCTCGAAAACCGGAGTGTCGAAAAGGCGCGTGACCGTCGTGGGTCTCCCTTCCAAGTAACGTATTCCAGGTAGTTACCCTAGGGCAATAACTTGTTCCATGTTAAAAAAGGACTTTTTGTTGGAGACTAGTTGTAGAATCTAACCCTTGAAGGTTGGCCACACCCTATTATTATTAGTAGTAGCAGTATTACCATAAACTACTATTCCCATATACTGTGGGAACATAAATTAACACTTAAGAACTCTCTAGCTGGTTAGAAACTAATTCATAAACCAACGAGATGAAAGTGTAATAGTTTAAGTGAACTATAGCTTTTGATGATGGCCTACTAAGTAACATCCATGTGCAGCCGACTAAGCTGCAGCTAATTTGTTCAGATCACCTTTACGCCAGTTTGTGAAGTGTTTCTACAATTTTTTTCGGGTTTAGTTCAATAATACAGCTACTATGGGGAAAACCAGTAGGTATTATATCATAACTAGTCATGAATTGGTGACATTGAAACCAACTGAATAAAACATAAAATATACAATGAAAATGTACAACTCACGTGAGGATCAGGTTCGTAAGCAATGTTGTATATTTTTGCAATTTCAATTATATATTTTTCGATCAATATTTTCGGTGGGGCTTGCACGCTCATTTTATGCCTGAGCTTCTCAGATATCGTGTCTACTCCAGCAACTCGGCACGCCTGAAAAGGGCAAGAAAAATCATTATTTGTATGAGCTATACGTGGACTGTTGGTGCTGTCGAGCTAGAATAAGGTGTTCAGGCTAGGCATCCCAATTAGATAAGAAGGATGTTCACAACCTACTAGATTTTCAAATATGCACCTGAAGCCTTTTAAATCCTGGACAGATGTAAAATAAGGTAAAGTAAAGTAAAGTAAACAACCATTGTAGGTTGGATTTTCGTCCGACTGCCATTTCTGGCGTCGCGCACGTCATCAGCTGTCTTCCTAAGGGAAGATCAGAATTCGTTCTGATGATTTCGCTCATGGCTTCTCATTGGCCTCACCGCCCTGGGTTAGGACGAGGGGGGCGGCGAGCCGCGAACAGTCGAAAAAGCGCCAGACACCCTAGATTTGAACTCACAATCTCCCGCAAGGATCGGTTCGTGTCTTGGACCCAGAATCGCTTCGGTGAACGATCTCGGCTATCCGCACCACCTATCCTGGACAGATGATAAGCGATGATAAAACTGTCATTACCAGCAGCTGAGCCTGATTTCCCTAAGAAGTAGACCTGGCCTTCCAACTTGTTCAGAGAGTTGTTATCAACATGACTATACTGCGCCATAAAAATTAACTTCCTCAACTGGGGGCCGATCTCCAATCTGTCCGACTAAACTATAATTGAATCGATGAGAATAAAACAGTACAAGTCCATTTTTGACGATTGTTGAAAAATGGCTTTTTGTAGGTTAAACCAGTAGAACTACGCATTGAGCACAAGAGCAGTATACTAACCACACTCGGTAAGCTTGAACAGAGCCTAAATGAAAATGATTGAGGGAAAAAACAGTAGGAGTCCATGGACTTATACCACCTGACACCTGATATCTCGATAAGCTGATTGGGGACATGTACTGTTGTCATTCTCACTGATTCAATTACATGCCTGAGTCGAGCTCGCTATGTTAAAAGGTGGTGGGGGGGGGGGAGGGGGAGCCTTCTCCCAGCGTTTTAAAACCCAGTATTTTTGACTGACTCAGGAGTTTGTTGTTCTTCCTTCTTGAATAGAGCGGAGAATCTGCTGAGCTCAACGGTTTATCCGAGTCAGTAGTAGCTTGAGTCGTGTCTTGGGAGAGTTGTTTTGATGGCATAATAATAATGAGGAATTTCACCATGTCGTAATTTCCTATTTTTGACCCCAAAATCGGATTCAGCACCTCGAAAAACCTCCTATGCCAAACTATCAGCCCGTACTTCCTAATTTACCAATAAACAAAACAGTGTAGAAAATATGAACGTTTAAAAAAACCGGGAGGATGACGTCAACCAGAAATAGTTCATGTACGGCCGCTTGAAGCACTGAGATCGTAAAATCTCACTTTGTATAGTCCTCAGACGCAACTTTTCACAAAACCAGTAAATATCGAAATCGAACTGAAGAGAAAAATTGAAAAAGCAAGATGAAGAAAATTGATAACTTTCCTCTTAGATAACACGATTTCGTCGTTCCATCGGGAAACAATGTGAGGGGATGGCGATCCGAACAGCCAATAAGCGAGCGTTTCTGCTTCACGTTGAAGAGGTCTGTTTTCCCGGTTATTTTTTGAAATCATAAATTTTGAATGTTTCCCAAAATAACATGAGACTTATTTTCCACAATCAACCCAATTTTCATCTATCTCACACCATTAACTATTAAAACAAAATGCAAACAGAATTTGGTGAAATTCCTCATTGTCCTCAGAGAATGCTGAGGAGCCATTTCGGGTCTCCCACTGACTGCGCCACTTTGTTGTGTCATTAAAAATTAACTTCCCTCGAGTGGGGATACAACTCCAGTCTTTCCGACTCAATTCGGGCTCTATACCACTGAGCCAAGGAAGTGAATGGACATGGCGGTTGCTGATCACAACAACTAGATTGGACTGGTCAAGATTTTGATGAAACCTTCGAAGACTTCACCAATGAATCCAAACTGGTCTGGGTGAAAACAGGCTCTATTATGATGAATCATGACTAGAAAACTAAAATTATTCTGAATTCAACCCTCTACCTTACTAATTGCCGATTCCCTTAATTACATTATATTATATTACCTCGGAATACTTTTTCCCATATTTTCCGGCCAACTGCTCCGCAATGATTTTCAATTCGCCGCATTCATTTCCCAGCCTCGGAGCCACCCATAACAAACTGGATATCGCCTCTGCCAAACTTGGATCAAGTCCTCTGAAACAAAAGATCACAGTTAGAAGAAACAAAAAAGAAGTTTCTATAAAGGTGCGGCGAGACTGCGACCTGACTGGACCTGTTCCAGACCAGACCAGAGGGGGTGCGACACTGCCACCTGACCAGGGGCCTATTTTTTGAAAGCACTTTTCAACTCTACACTCTTCACTTTGCACTCTTCGATCAGATTTCCGTTTTTTCATATCAAATTTTGGAAAAGTGAAAACTAGGAACTCGTAGAGTTGAAAAGTGAAAAGAGGCGCCACTTGGGTTTTTGGACGAACTCTTGACTCCAGCTTTTCACTTTTCATTAAATGAAAATTCATTAAGTGAAAATAAATTTTATTTCGTTGAAAAGTGAAAAGCGAAAAGCTGGAGTGGTTTTTAAACATTCAAAGGCTCTTTTCGAAAAAGGACTTGGCGTGTGTTATTTTGCAGAGAACTTTTCCAAATTACGACGCCCACCATCTTGTTTTCCCATTCTCCTCATTCAACAGGAAAAAAATTATCAGCAATTTCAACAGTAGTGTCTGGCCACCTAACCTCTTGTCTAAATAAATTGTCGACTACAGCATTTACTACTTCGTTGACGATTGTACAAACTGTCGACTTGACCACATTGTGGGCTGCTGCAATTCCGTGCATTTGTGCCCCATTACCCAACCAGTGGAGTGCTAGCAGCAATCGTTCCCGGGGAGACAGGGCCAAACTACGCTTAGTGCGTTTTTGCAATTGCAGACCAATGACGTCGAGAACAAAGTTGACTTGAAATGGTGACAAACGAAACATTTCTTTAAAATTATTAGTTATGCCTTCAAAATTAATTCGCTCACGCAATCGCCTAGGCCTTGGCATAATTTCGTCTTGCCCAACCTCTTCATCCAACGCATCGTCCCTCAAACAAAAGATATATTACTTTTCAAGAGATTGAGGTTTAAAAAACAAAAGGAGCTACTTTTTGCAGAGTTTTCCTCGCTTTTCGCTTTCCACTCTGCATCTCTGCTCTTTTCGAAATCAAGGTACAAAAAACAGAAGACGAATCATGAAGAGCAAAGTGAAAAGTGCGGTACCTAATGATCTTTGTTGAAAAAAACAGAAAACTCTGCATACTTCGATTGGTATCAAAAAACATAATTACTTTTCACTTTTCCTATTTTCGAAATTGAAAAGTGAAGAGTGTAGAGTTGAAAAGTGCTTTAAAAAAATAGGCCCCTGACCCTCCAATGAGGAATTTCACCATGTCGGAATTTCCTATTTTTGGACCCAAAATCGGATTTAGCACCTCGAAAAACCTCCTAAGGCAAACTTTCAGCCCGAACTTCCTAATTTACGAATAAACAAAACAGTGTAGACAATACGAATGTTTAAAAAAACCGGGAAAATGACGTCAACCCGGAATAGTTCATTTATGGCCGCTTGAAGCGCTGAGATCGAGAAATCTATAGTCCTCAGATGCAAAATTTCACGAAACAGTAAAGTTCGAAATCGAAAAAATAGAAAAAGCAAGATGGGGAAAATTAGGTTTCCCCTGTTTTTGTTTGATAACTTTTCTCTTAGAAAACACGATTTCGTCGTCCCAATGGGCAACACTGGGAGGAGACGGCGATCCGAACAGCCCAATCAGCGAGCATTCCCGCTTCACGTCCGTTTTCCCGGTTAGTTTTGAAATCAACAATTTTGATTGTCTCCCAAAAATAACAGGAGACTTACGATTATTATTATTTTCCGAAATCAGCCCGATTTTCATCTATCCCACACCATTAGCTATTCAGGAAAAATGCAAACAGAATTCGGTGAAATTCCTCATTGTACAGATTCTGATTTAGAAATTGATGTTTTAACAAGTTCGTTGTGACTGATTTTTAATTGTTGTTGATGGTGCACAGGCGATGTATATCATGGAGAAAAATTAATTTGAGACTCCTCTGCTAAATTTGGGCTTCTGTGTCAACCTTATGGAGTAGTGGTCTACCATTACGTAATACCTAAAAACCTTGTGAGGTCCAGCTGTTGTATACAACAGCTTGTGGTTAGTAGGACCTACCAGACATTTCCCAATCCTAAAACACTATGAGTACCTACCACCTGTGTAGAGCAGTTATAGTGGCTAAAGTAATGAAAGGTTTTATCGCCATACTCAGAACATAAAGCACTGTTTTGAACTTTAACTTTTAATTTCATTATCTGAGAAGAAAGAACAGGTACTTACTTCATTTCCTGCAACAACCCATATCTAGACAGCAATAAATCGCAATACATTTCTACGAGTTCCATCGCTTCGACCATGTAGTCCTCTCGAATGATGTGCTCCACGCGAATTTTGGCCCTTTCGTACTTCCCATCGCTGATGTAGTCTGCGATTTCTTTTCTAGCTTTTTGAGCGAGCTCAGTCTTCTTTTTTTCAAGAAGTTTCAAACGGTTGATGGCCAAACGGAGGTTTGTTTTGAGTTTTGCATAATTGGGTCCCGAAGAAAACATGACGGTGGCTAGGCACTGAAACAACGTTCCACACAAAGTCGGATAACAATTTTGATGAATATTCGCTTAGACTTTTCAGCCTAAAGGCAGGGTAACCAGTATAACACAAAAATATTACTCACCTCTTGTGAAGAAAATGACTCACAATGACAAACTCGCAATCAAATAAACTCGAAATTACGAAAAAAAGATCAACCAAACTGATAATTTTGATAACAGCTCGGAGGGTGTTCTAAATGGACTTGTAACATGTTGCAAGAATTTCCGCGTTCATTCAAATCCTCGAATCAAAGTACAATTCCTGCAAAATATGTGAATAAACAATTTTTCGAAAACCCGTAGCAGAGATTTGAACTATGACCATTTTTCAAATGAATTATTCAATTCTTAATGGGGATTTTGTGCTGATTTCGAATAATATTCGAAATACAGAAATTCAGAATTCGAAATTTAGAAATACAGGAATAGGTAAGTACACACACAACCGAATTTTGCAGGTAGTAGAGCCTGAACTACTTAGGTACTACTAACGCTCTACCTACTACCTGCAAAATTCGGTTATGTGTGTACTTACCTATTCCTGTATTTCTAAATTAAACAGCTTTACTTTATTTTTTATAGCGATTTTTGATCAATCTTCATAAGTTAACAGGGATAGTGGGGGCAAACCACTGCACCACAACAGGTAAGTTTGTTTTTCTCGTTTTTGATCAAATTTTCTCAAAAATTCAGTTGATTTTTCTCTAATATCGCTGATATGACTTTTCCAAACGGTCCAAATCCCTGCTATTTCGTGTTGGTAATGTTTTGCCCCATTAACCCTGGAATGGAATCGTCATCCGATGTGTGCTTAATGGAAACGTCAGGTGTGATTTTTACACCAGTCAGAAAACATCAATATTCAACCTATTTCGTCAGCTCTCTGCATTGATTTACCCTTTTTTCATTCAAACATAGTTCTCTACTACATTTGTGGCTGTTCTCGAGACAATTATTGCCTCTATACTACTAAAATGAGGGGATTCTGAGCCAATTCTCTTTGCTTTCTCTATTTTCCCTTGATTTCTATTCGTTTTCCTGGGCTCAATATCCAAGTTCAATACTTCTGCTGATTTCAATAGCAAAAGGGGTACTGCCAGGTGCTACTACCAGTCCAATAAATAGTTTTTCAACAATGAACACATTTTTATTTTCAAGCTCGTATTACAAAATATAACAACAGTTTTCCTTCCAGCCTTTCAAGGTATTTGACGGACTAGAAAAATTAACCTCCAACAATTAAAATCACTTCAAAGGAACAGGAAAGCAAATTGCTTCGTATTGGTAGACTCGGAAGCAACAGAAGATTTAGGAGAATATTACTGTTTTTTTAATACATGGCTGTTTTGTGAAACAAAAATGATGTTATTTTGACACCATGAATGGGGCAGGGAATGGAAACGTGGTGTGAAAATTACACCGTTCTACCTACTTTATTGGAAATACCTATTACCTCCAACAATGAAAATCACTTCAAAAGAACAAGAAACCAAATTGCTTCGTAGTGGTAGACTCGGAAGCAATAGAAGATTTAGGAATATTACTGTGTTTTTTTATATATGGCTGTTTTGTGAAACAAAACCCTGTGTTGTTGCTTGTAAAGTCGGTATACGGGCGAAAGTTTTACGTGACAACGACTTTGAGTGGTAAAATAATTTTAATGTTAATATTCATTCGTATAGTAGGAAGAAGGATAAAATAAAATTCTTTGTCAAGTTGCACAGAGTAGGTATTTCCCGTAGGTAGTAGGTATTTCCCATGGGTGGGGGGGGAGTGAGTGCCAGGGAAGGGGGGCGGGGCGCTCCCGCTTTTGTGAGCGCCGGGGAAGGGGAGGGGCCGCCCGCCTTTAGGGAGCGCCGAGCTGCACCCCCTCCGTGAGAGGAGCGTAACGCAGTTTCTTGAAGTGTCTCCCGGTAAACCAATTTATAAGACGTTATCACGTCAAAAATGATGTTATTTTGACACCATGAATGGGGCAGGGAATGGAAACGTGGTGTGAAAATTACACCGTTCTACCTACTTTATTGGAAACGTTGTAAAAATTACACCATGAGTTCAGTTTACAGGCCTGTGAGACAACAGCGACAAACTCGGTGGCAGAGGGCATGCGGGACTGAAAGGGGACACCCTAAGGATAGCATAGGTGGGGTGGTGCCTTCCCGCCCTGTTCGCTAGTGGGGTGGGCGACTGTTTCAAGGCCACAGGTGTAAAATTTACGTGACGATTCCATTCCAGGGTTAAGTACTTTACTATTATTTCTTTAGCTGACTTTACAATTGCGGTATTATGGATCATTGATGGCTGTATTGTGCTCAAAGTGTTCAAGTTTAAAAAAAATTAATGTATTGAACGTTTTCTTTAGCACGTCCGCTGCGTCACACAAAAAATGAACTTCCCTTGGGCCTGAAAGAAAATTGGCAGGATTTCCACTTTTTCGAAATTTCAACTTCAATTTGATCTATGAAATTTTCTATTGGCTGACAGAGGAACGAAAGGTATCACAATCTTCGTACACTATCAGAGAACAATAATCAACATTGAATTGATTTTTAACACCGTAATCAAATTTCCCAGCGGCCAAAATTGGCAAAATTGCGACTTGGGTCGCTCAGAGTTTCTGATTACCCGTCCATCGAGACGTCCCATGCGAAGTTGGATTTTATTAGGTACCTCTCCATCGAGACGCAAAGGACATGTTAATACCTAGTAGGAGGTATACTTTCCCTCATGTGTCCTCATTGGGGCAAATCCCTGCATTTTTTTTTAAATTTGTGAGGTTACAGATAGGATCCCTCGCATAAGATCCAAGCATATATAATTTTCGGGAAATCGACACCTCAATGGTAAAAAAAATCATAAGTTTCAAGGCTTTGTCTCCTCCTACTAATCACATTATTTTGATCTGTACTTACTTCAATAACTTTTCAACAAATTCTCACAACTTGATCCAGATGCTCCAACAATTTTTGCCTATTAGCCCTTCTAATAGAAGGCTTCTATTGAAACCTACTATTATTTGACACGTGAAACCATCTTTGATGTCTTTAGATCTATCCTTGTGTCAGATATTGTCTGAAATATTACGTAAAATATGTCTACTTACACGTTGACTTTTCTTGTTTAAATTGCGTCCTAGTCTCCCTAAAAAACCTGACCTCACGTAATGTTGATGTTCAGTATAAACTCCTGAATAAGCGCACTCATTTCTACTTTTCTTGAGTTTCAATAACAAATTAACAGGCAAAGTTTTTTTTTAGGACGTCCCATAGTAAGACTTGAGTGTCCTTATTTAAAAGCTATCATAATATAAAGCCTTCTAAGTTGGTGAGCAGGTAGCGCAAATAAGAAAGTGTAGACAAAGTTCAAGTACAGGGGTTAGAACAGAAGCCTCCTGTTTTTTTTTTTTTTTTTTTTTTTTTTTTTTTTTTAAATAAGGAAATTTGCAAGATTATGGATGGTTTGTTTGTTTTGTCATTCAGAAGGCACTATTTTTTCATTACAAAGCCACTGTGTTTTAGCGAAAACAAATTTGGGTAGGGGTTGAAAATGTAGGTGGAATCCATCAACATTAGAAAATAACGATGTTTATTTGATCTTCAAAATATATAAGACAGAAAGTAATATTTACAGCAGTAACAAACACCACAATAATAACAAGTAGCAATAACAAAATAATATCAACTAAATCACCACCTTTAACAACGCTAATTAACTATTCAATTCAGTTGGTTTTGCCTTCGATTCCGAGCCAATCTCTGGGGTTCTTCAGAACTGACATGAGCTGGCCTTCTTTTGAAGACTCTTCTGGAACGTGCATGTACATCCATTTCTGTAACGAAATGATCATTTTTGTATAAATATAAAAGGATAAAGGATAAAAGGAATGACTAAGCCAAAAAAATTCAAACGATCAAAACGAACCAATTTTTGGGGAATCAAAAACTAAAAACAAATTATCAAATGACAGAAGTCAACTTATCACATTGCTAAAACTAAAAACATTGGAAATGAAATGTATGAATAATAACGACGATTGTTTTCGTTTCGTTTTCTTTTCTGTCAAATTCAGTATAAAAACGATACTGCATTCACTGAGATCAACAATAGATTGTTGTGGTTTCAATGTTTTGATTTGCAAACTTTGAAGTTGGCGACGCTTTCATAAAACGCTGCAAATCATTGCTCAAAGGTTTATTATTTTCTGTATAGATCACCCTTCTGTATAGATCACTGGTTCTCCATCAATAGCACCTACCACCATCTGTATTCTCCCTAGACCTTCCCTCTCAAATTTCAGCTTCCTGCGTTCAATAGGATTGAAAATGGCTTCGGAGCTCAATCAGCTGATCAGTGATCTGATCAGTGAGCAATGATTTGCAGCGTTTTTTACCTACCAACTTTTTTTTACCTACTAGCTAGGTACTACCTACCACACCATACTGGCTTCACACCTTCACAATCAAGTTTATTAGAAAGAACTAAACGCTTCACACTCGATTCGAAAAATAGAAAGCTTCATATGGAAATTTGATTACTGGTTACGCAGAAGGCAAAACTGTATACAAATCGAAGAAATGAACAGCGATCGCATTTGAGTCCGATAAAATTTGAACGGAGATTAGACCTCTTTTGCGATTCACACTCGTGTTTCTGATTTATCGTACGTTTATTATTTTGATGGTTTATTATTTTATTATTTTAATGGTTTATTATTTTTCTATATAATCGTCTATAAAGCCACCAACCATCCAACATGAAGAAAAATACTTGGAAAATGTCACCCCACGCATATTTGAGCAAAAACCTCTTTTTTGGCCGGTTATTTGCCCATAACTTCTATACGAATTAAGCGATCGGAATAGTTCGACGTTAGGACCAACTAGACCCCAAATGGAGTCTATGTGCAAAAGAACGGGTTTTTTAGACCGATTCTAAGGCCTTTTATGGCCCGGACGGCGGACGGACATTGCAAATTTGGATTCTACGCACCTTGAAACGTAAAGTGACAAAGTTTGAGGGGGTTTATAAAAATTTTTTGCGATACGATCACATAGGCTTATTATTAGAAATAATAAACCAAAAGCACCACTTTGTTTGAAAACACGTTAGGTCCATTTTTAAAAAAAGACAATTTGAAATAAATGCAGTTACTTATCAGCTTATTAATAATAAACAGATTTTTAAAAAAATAACAATGAATTTTATAAACAAATACAATATTAGTTTTTAAGTAGACAAATATTGTTTAATGGGGTCTCAGTCGGTCTTTGTTCGTTCCTCGTTCCGGGTCAGTATTTCCATAAATTGCAGGCGTAAATTCGGTGTATCGCCTTCTCTAAGGATCAAGTTGTGTCGGAGAAAGGGTTGAAATTTTGAAAACGCCCCAGATCAAAAAAATTTGATATAAAGGTATTGTTTTTCCACCAATTTAAGATAATATTGAATTTTTAGAGACCACGCGGAGCTTTGTAGGACAATCCGTTTCTCTCCCTACGAGAACTTGAGGTTTTGACTAACGACAAATCAGAAACACGGGTGTGAATCGTAAAAGAGGCCTAATCTCCGTTCAAATTTTATCGGACCAAAATTCGATCGCTGTAGGTAAGTCGTAGGTAGGTAGTATCTATGGTTGGTAGGTGGTGACAATGGCAAAGCGGAGTTCTTTGCAGGCGAGTGATCTATATGGAAAAATAATAAAGCTTTGTGTAATAATTTACAGCATTGTTCTCTGGCAATGGGGTATTTCGGTGGGTCGGAAATTCAGGTTTTTGACCTCAAATTTGGATTCAGCACCCTTGAAAACCTATTTACTTCAACTTTAAGCCCAATGATACTATAGCATGTGGTAGAAAAATTAATTAAAGAGATCACGCGTTTGAAAAAAAGGTGGGCTTCCCTTAACGCACACACACTTATGCCGCGAGCGTGTGTGAGTAG
Organism: Apolygus lucorum; assembly: GCA_009739505.2. Taxonomy (NCBI): domain Eukaryota; kingdom Metazoa; phylum Arthropoda; class Insecta; order Hemiptera; family Miridae; genus Apolygus; species Apolygus lucorum. Next base: position 62,691,200 of record CM019183.2, on the reverse strand, counting down.
TATTTTGTAGTATCCAAGAGGTCCTCCAAGGGTTTCATCTCTTCTCTGTGCATGGATACTTTTTTCAAAGACAGTTGGCTAGCTACGTCACGATTGGCTAGCTACGTCACACCATTCAAATCTTCAACTATCCTTAGCTTCTCTGATTTTTTAAAAACATTTTCTCGACGAACAGACCCGATTACCGTTATTCCTGAGCCATACTCTTTTGAAAAAAAAAATTTAAAAAAATTGACTGAAATACCCCATTATTGTTCAATTTTGATGATTCCAGCGGCAATCTTTTAGTTTTTCAATTCCTTAGATTGCTGAACTAATGAATTCCAAAAATCCTTGAGCCCCTGTATTGACGGAAATACTTACCCGGAACGAGGAATGAATGAAGACCGACTGAGACCCCCTTAAGTTTATTGTGGCTTTGTCAGTCTGTTAAAAATTCTGTCGGTATTGTTCGTTTGGTTGTTATATAATTTGTTGTTTTTTTGGTTTATTATTTCCAAACATGAACCTTTGGAATATAACAAGAAAAACATTTTTTCTCCCCGACAAAATTTGTTGGTTTTTGTTTCAAGGTACGTGGAATCCTAAAATCGAATAAAAAATTCTCCGCCTTAAGTGGCACTTTTCTTAGCAACCATGGACAGATTTTGATGAAATTTGGTACCTAAATGGGCTCCATTTGGGGTCTAGTTGTGCCCCGAAGATTTTGGTTGACGTAGGTCACTCCTAAGGGGTGAAAATTAAGGGTTGAAAATTTCAAGAGTGCCCTAGCTCGAAAACTCTCAAAATAAAGGTATAGTTTTTTCGCCGATTTTAAATAGTATTGAATTTTTAGAGACCACCCGGAGCTCTGTAGGACCAACCGGTCGCTCCCTACGAGAACTTAAGAGTTGGTCTTACGATAAATCAGATAAATCAGCGATTATTTCTTCCAAATAAACTTGATTTTGAAGCTAAAATATGGTTGGTAGATTGGTAGGTTGGCAAAACCGCGTTCTTTGCAGACGAATGATCTATAAAAAAATAAATCTTTGAGTAATAATTTGCAGCGTTTTTAAACTGTTTTACTCCGTGAACCCCTCCGGAAAAAAATTCAGGATCCGCCCCTGTTGTTTGCTAAGTCTACAAGGTTACTTTGGCTGTTTTTAGTCCAGGTTTCCCAATGGATTGAGCTTGTGGCAGAGTCCACTATCACTGAAGAGGAACTTGAGTGAGTATTTGAAGTCTATTCAAGCTCTCTAAGCCCCGTAGCCCCAGTATTAGAACTTCTATGTTCGGGCATTTTTAAGTGGAGGCCAAGGCAGAAGAGGATGTTCTTCTCAACTTCCGTTTCAGACACCAGGATGTAGCAAAACTGATGCGAGGATTCGGCATTCCCAGTGAATTCAGGACTCCACAACGAGAATACCAGGTTCAGGTATCACAGGACTGTGTGTGATGCTTTGGAGGCTGGTATAAGCCCTTAGGACGAAACAAGCCAACGAGATTCAAATACGAACAAATGACTAAGTGGAAACTGAAATCTTCTTTTCAAATCCAACCTCCGAATTTGCGTTGTATTATGAACGTTGTTTGCTGTCTTGGGCAGTCCATCAACTCTGAGGTAATCCCCTAGGAAGGTGATTTTTTTACCTAAAAAAGACAACAGATTTTTTTAAAAGCCAAAAGCTGTCTTTTCCCGTCAACGGGAACCTTTCCACATAAAAAACGAAAACCTTTCCACGTAGTAGATATATGGAGAACGTAACAGCAAGTACAAAAATACTCCATTGCCTACCACCGAAAATAAATGATCTTCCCACGTAATTTTTTAGTACTTTGGGTAATCGTGCTCAGGAAAATGAAAAACGAGCTGGTTTTGGTCCCTGACTGCTATGAAAGATCGTTGTCAGTGTGGGGAAGACTACGTACATTTCTCATCCTGATGCAATATTATACCAACTTACAGCAGAAAGTGGCAAAGACATGAGAATAGATTCGTAGCGAGCTCCTGGGGTGTAGAGGCCGAATTTGGTGCCTCTGTCGTAGATAAGGTTGAATTCTACGTAGCGACCTCTTCTTAGAAGCTGCCATTCCCTTTCATTGTAGCCATAGGCGTCATCTTTGTGCTTGGCAACTGTAAATAGCCAAGAAGGTTCCATTTGAATACCACAAAAATGTTGATATCGAGGTGGTTCAAGAAATAGGCACAAGATTGATCAAGAAACTCTATAAAGGGAACTCTATAGTCAGGGTAATAACTCTATAATAGGGAACTATATAAAGAAGTAATACTTCGTACAATGACAAAGTCTAAGAGCATGAAAAAATTCCAAAACATTAAAATTTTCCCAAACATCGATGATTTCTCCATTAATGTATCATTTATGCATAAATTTGGGGTTTTCCGACGAATATAAAGTTCCATGGCAACGACTTGGTTGTAAGTGGAAATCATTAAACATTTTCGTAACACAATTTTGTAACAAATTCAGTGACGTTTATTCGTGACGTAAAGATATAAAATGTCAGAATAGTTTCATTATGCATGTAGATGTAAGTCAAGTACGAGAAAACTCAAAACCTTTTTTGGTAGAAAAAATGGCGTAAAATAAATCATCAAATGTTCTGACAGTAGAACCTTAGGCCTACCGTCCGTAGTTTTTTGTTTATCATAATTTACTATTAATTCCATAAAAGCTAAGAGACTGGAATATCCCAGAAACGGGCACAATGCAGGACGTAATAGTACCGACAAGTATCTTAGGTAGGTACTTCATACTAGTACCTATTTTCTACGTGAATATTATTGAAAAGGGGAAAATTACAAACCGAGGGGTACGTAGGATGGTATTACAGCACTGGCGCAGCTCTTGACGAATTCGAAGGCTTGTTCCTGTGACGGATAGTCGACGTCATCGAAAAATATCCCTCCGATTCCTCTTTTCTCACCTTAAACACAAAGAACGAATAAAAGAGGGTACCCTGTACCGCAAGACTCGAGAAGAGCTCTAAACAATTTGATTAGATTTTTTCCACATTTGTTTTCACCTTCGATTGTTCTAAAAAGTCGAGAATGAACGTTAAAATCATCGGAACTTGTTGGTTTACTCAAGAGAAACGACCACTTCAAAGGCTTGTTTTCACCTTCGATTGTTCGAAAAAGTCGAGAATGAACGTTAAAATCGTCGAAACTTGTTGGTTTACTCGAGAGAAACCACCAATTCAAAGGCTTGTTTTCACCTTCGATTGTTCGAAAAAGTCGAGAACGAACGTTCAAACATCGAAACTTTACTCGAGAGAATCACCGAACTGTGACTCAAGACGAGTCCATGGTCACTTTGGCGTAAATCAATTTGAATTTTTGGCGAACTTTTGGCATACCAATTTGAAGTTTTGGCAAATCCCTTGTGATCCGACAACTATTGTAGACCTCGTCCAACGTTTTCACAACTAAAATGTTCAATAAAGTGTTTTTTCTCTCTTAAAAACAAAGATAAATCTAAGAGGAAGGGAAGACAGACAAATCCACATTTCGCGTTGGAGGTTCATGTGTAAAACAACTACTTAATAAAGAAACGCACTCGTTTGCCATTCCCCCCAGATTACAATGTTTTACTTGAGAAATACTGACCTCGATGGGTGATGGTGAAGTAGTCGTCACACCATTTTTTGAAACGCGGGTAGAAGGATTTGTTGTGTTTGTCGCACGCTTTCCGTAACTCCGTGTGAAAATGTTTTCCGTCCTCTTCATTTAAGTAATATGGAGTCAAGTCCGTACCGCCTCCAAACCACCACTGTGGACGGAGAAGATAAAAATCACAAAACAACTTCGTAATGTACCACATAAAGATGACATATCGATGAAAGTGAATAGACGATGTGGATGCACTTGAGGCGGAATGAACTAGGAAATATGGAAGGACAGAACGCAATGTGATTGGTTGTTTGGACCACAGTTGAGTTTGGTGGCCGCCATACTGTCAGAGCTGTCTGCGGTAGAAATTTCTATAGTTTCCGTTAAGTCCACGAACCCATCGAGCACTGCACATGCGCTGGACGTGAAAACAGTCAAGAGTCCACCACAATCCGATTTTCGCTCAAAAATTTGAATTTTTTCGACCCTTCATTAAGTTAGTGTTCACGAGATACACTGTGCTGAAAAGAAGAGAAATGATCTTCTTTCCAATGGTACCATTATTTTTACTTTTACACAGTAAATGAAGTTAGTTTTGTCATTTTAGTGATGCGAGATTGAAAACCAAAAAAATCTTTAAAAAACAAAGGATTAACAAAAATTAAGAAGAAATTTTCATTAGAAATGTATTGCAGAAAGGATACCATGAAGGTTCGACACGTGGGTGTTCACTCTGTATACATTATGATTTTTTTTTAATCATTAGTCAACTTTATTGTAATTTAATTTTTTTACATTATAGTTGGGACACATATTATAATTGAATATATAGTGGTATACACCACAATTAACATGTTGCAGGTTACTGCCCAGTGACAGCCCCAGCTGTAGTATATTAGCTTGAATGATTAATATTAGAATAATAATAATATTTTCAATTAATAACAGTTAAGTAAACAATAATAAGATGAACATTAATTATAACGTATAATAGGAACAACCTTTTTTTTTGTGCTTTCATTGGATAAATTATTATGATTTAATAGTTATTCATAGCAGGTCTGATGGTATTTTTCTTTTGAGGCGGCGTTCTGGTCTTGGGGGAGGAGGATTGCTTGGGATGTAAGATATAAGTTCGTTTGGGTGTTCACGCATAGCAGTATGCAGGTTTTGGTAGGTCAGACGCATGTCTTCACTGACTTCAGGAATTTGAAGGTCTCTGTGCAGGAGGGAGTTTCTGACGTACCACGGGGCGCCCGATATTGCTCTGAGGACTCTGTTTTGAAATGTCTGGATCCTTTTAATCTGCGAGTTGGAAGCCGATCCCCATATCTGGCAACCATACAACCATATTGGGCGCAGGAGAATGAGGTAGATCAGTCGTTTTAGGGTCATTGGCAGTGAAGACTTGCTGTTTAAGAGGAAATACAGTTGGCGGAAGCGATGCCTTGCTCTCTGCAGAATGTTCGTAATATGAGCATCCCAGGTGAGTTTTGGGTCGAGCTGTAGACCGAGGTATCTTACGACCTGTTTGTGAGGGATTGTTGAATTTATCAGCTGAAGATGAGGAGACACTGTCCTCCTTTTATAGGTGAACTGCATGAGGGTACTTTTTTGAGGATTCAGCTTTGTTCTCCAGAGGCAGCACCATCTCCCGAGTCGGTCGACGAAGTTCTGCAGCTCTGTTATTGATTCCTGATCATTACCAGTGTTATCGCATCCGCTCAAGGCCGTCCTCTCACGAAGTGTACTGCGCTTGAAAAGACATGTCGACGTTAGCTCATCACTTCTATCCTTCCCTAAGAGCTCCAGTCGCTGTAACGCTCCTCAACGAGAACCAACTATTCGATACCTCCGCCAACTGCACATCTAAAGGGACTCGCATCTCGAGTGCAAATTCGGATTTTCTACAGGACGAATTCATCATCCTGTTCGGATCTACACCTTCTCTACTCCTTTGCTTCATAATTGTAAGTTTCCTGCAGTACCGACTTATAACTCAAGCTTGTTGGTGTACCTACTTCATATGGAAGCACATCTCTCATCTGTTCATTATTTCCGTAGCAACGAAGCTGAAGAATCCCCTCTTGGATTGGTTCGGATTCCCATCTACACCGCCAGGAATCGCACGCGAATATCGCCGCTCTTCGCCTTCTACCTACCTCGCTTCGCCACAATCGGGTCAGATTGTTCAATTTCATTTCTATAGTCCTTCATTCAGTTTTCTTTAGCATACCTACCAATTTAGATCAAATTCACACCACTATTCATAAAATTGTAAGGAGCTCCATAGGTTTTCTATTTTTCCGTTTAATTAAATTCAGTCAATGCCAATCGTAATTTTATTCATAACTTTTCATTACAGTCCACTTAAATCTACCATTATTGTTCAATTGTAATTTCCGAAAATATACTTTCTATTGTCTTTTCCAAGTTGAGGAATATTTGGTTATTTATGGCTAATGCCACTTTCCTCAATACATAACATGGTCCGTTCGAGCTAGGATTGAAACAAATTTTGTTTGGTTGAATACTTTCAATAGGTACAATTAAGTTTGCACATACCTATTAAATTTGGAAAATTCCGATTGGCATAATTTTTACAATACTTATTGATTTAAATAAAATAGGTAGGTATATTGTGATCCTGAACAGAAATTTGATCTGGTTTTCGTTCTGAATTTAGGAATTTTGTGATCAATTTACTGCAAATATAAAATTTAGAAAAAAGGAATAAAAATGGCAGAATATGCGAAAAAAATGGCATCTTTGTCGAGAAAACTTTATCGACTAGGAAACGATGTGGCGGCTACTTGCGAAAAAGGTCGTAAAGCCTTGACAAATCCAGAGCAAATTACCCCTTTTTTAGGAATGCACACGTCATTAGCAAAACTTTATGAACGTTTCGAGGATACTTGGGATGAATTGTACTCCTTAACCGATGAGGAAGGTGCAACCTCATTTCCAAGTGAAAAAGATAAAACTTTATTCGATAATGTCAAACGCTACTTTTATGAGTCAAATTCTAACTACATTAAATTCACTGCACCGACTACGGCATTTTCTCCGAAAGAAGGGATCAACAGAGGGGATTCATCTTCTAACGTCACGATTTCTTCTAATGAAAGTAGTATTGCTAATTTACCAAAATTATCGATACCACAGTTCGATGGGAAAATTCTGAACTGGCCTAAATTTAAGGACGTATTTTGTGCTATTATTCACGATGACCCATCGATACCACCCGTTCGTAAATTTCACTACCTAGTGAGAGCGGTGAGTGGTCCGGCTTCAGCTATTGTTTCTAAGGTTCCTCTTACTGCCGAAAACTATGCCATTGTGTGGGACGAGCTGTTAAAAACATACGACAAAAAACGACTTCTTGCAACGGCTTATCTCAACGAGCTCATTAATTTTCGTCCTCTTCAGGGAAAGTCGAACTCCGCCTCGCTTCAGTTGTTTTTATCTAAAGTATGTGAGAACGTGTCCGCGCTGGTCAAGTTAGGTATCGAGGACCTGGGGAGTTTTGTTCTATTCTATCTCGCCGTAAAATGTCTCGATCAGCAAACGAGAGAGGTTTTCGAAACTCATTGCAAAGAAGAATTTCCGAAATTCGATAGTCTTTGTGATTTCATTCGTAACCGTCAACTTGCTTTACAGCTGGCTGATCATAATATGATGGATGCCAACCTTCCTACATCTGCTAAATCAAAAGAGGCTGATTACCAAAAATCATCGAAAACTAGGAGTAGTTTGAAAACTCATACTCCTCAAACGCTTTTATCAAACAATGACGATGGAAACTCTAAACCATCGAATGCTATAATTGTTTGTGTAATTTGCAAGCAAAATCACACCATTCTCAATTGCTTACAGTTTCTCGAGGCAACTTCTAAACAACGAGTGGCTTGGCTTCAGTCATGGAAAGGGTGCCGAAATTGCCTTTCTTACAAACATGTTACTGATGCTTGCCAATCCAAATGGAGTTGTAGATTTTGTCCAGCTAAACACCATTCTTACCTACACTTGTCAAAATCTAACTTCGATACTCCAACGCCCGGTTCTTCAACATCAACAAACCCTACGCAAAGTACTCCTGTGAATATGAGCACCATATCCATTCATGAATCGAAAGTCTTGTTAGGAACCGTGGTTCTTGAAATTGAAGACAGCTTTGGAAATTTTCAGTCCCTTCGTATGGTGGTTGACAATGGAAGTCAAAACACATTTTTGACTCTTCGATGCGTTCAAAGATTGGGTTTCGAGATGATGAAGGTTCCGAAAAAAGTCTCGTGCTTAGGAAATACATCCTTTTCTGGCGTACAGGGTTCTGTGTATTGTAAGTTTCGACCATCAGAAAGCGATTCTGAATTAATCACAGAAGCGTTGGTAGTTCGAAAAATTACAAGTGATTTGCCCAATTTTCAAATGTCACGAAATCATTGGGAACGTTATACGAAATATTCTCTAGCAGACCCCCATTTCTGGGAAAGTCGTCCAGTTGACGGATTGTTGGGATGTGACTTGGTTCCTGAAATTTGGACGGGAAATATCATCACTATAGATAAAAAATCTCCTCGATTATTCGCCTCGATTTTCGGGTACATAGTGATGGGTCGAGTTCCTTCAGATTCTGATTCGAAAGTATCATCTCAAGTTGGAGTAAGCGTCACGGATTCTCAGGAGACATCCTCTACTGTTTTGTTTTCTGCGTCTGTACCGAATCTACAAGATGAACTTAATCAATTTTGGAAATTGGAAGAACCTCCATCATTTCAGTCCGCTACGAATCCCGAGGATGAAATGTGTGAGGATCATTTTCAGAAAAATTTTAGTAGAGATCAATCAGGTCGTTACATAGTCTCGCTACCGTTCAAATCTGAACCTAGTTTTGGTCCAATGAAAAAGCAAGCTTTTCGAAGCTTACAAAACTTGGAAGCTAAATTTCGAAAAAATCCCGAACTTGCTACCCAATACCGGGAATTCATGAAGGAATATATTGACTTAGGCCATATGGAAGAAACATCGGTGCCGTCAAAATATATAATTCCTCATCACTGTATCTCCAAACTTGACTCTCCATCCAAGTTTAGAGTGGTATTTAATGCCAGTGCTCAATCTTCGTTAGGATCTCTGAATGACAAACTTTCGTCAGGTCCTAAATTGCAAACCAACATTAAGAAATTACTTTTGAATTTTCGTATTCATAAAATCGTGATTGTGGCAGATATAATCAAGATGTATCGCCAAATCTTGATTCAACCTGATGACCGCTGTTATCAGCACATTTATTGGCGTTTTAACCCCGAAGAAGAAGTCAAATGCTATGAATTAAAGACTTTGACATACGGTTTGACGAATTCGCCTTTTTTAGCGTTGAGAGTTATTCAACAACTTTGCCATGACGAAGGCCACAATTTCCCTCGTGCAGCTGAAATTCTGTGCAGAGATCGATATATCGATGATTTCGTCACAGGAGCTGCTACGATTCAAGAAGCGTTAGAGCTTCAAACTCAGCTGATCGAAATATTAAGAAAAGGAGGATTCGAGCTGAGCAAATGGTCGAGCAACAATGTTGAAATTCTAAAAACTGTTGCTCAAAATTCTACCGACGAACCAGTATCATTGACTCCTAAAGATGATGCAACGGTCAAAATTCTAGGATTGCAATGGCATCCAGAATCTGATGTTTTTTCTTATAATATTGGCGTACCTCATGGGATTGTTACGAAACGATCTATGTTGTCCACAGTGGCCAAGATTTATGATCCCTTGGGCTTTCTATCACCAGTCGTTTTCCTTGCTAAAAGCTTCATTCAGGAGCTCTGGAAGACGAACACCGATTGGGACGATCCAGTTCCAGAAACCACTAAGCAAACTTGGTTGGATTTCGTACAACAATTACCTAATCTCTCCGATTTGAGAATACCTCGCCATCTATTCGTGAATCCGAAAATCAATTATCACCTGGTTGGTTTCTCGGATGCTTCCGAAAAGGGTTATGGTTGTGCAATTTATCTGCGAACATTGATGAAAACCGAAGTGAGAACGCATCTCATTATTGCAAAATCGAAGCTAGCACCAGTTCAAACTATCTCGATACCTCGCTTAGAGCTTTGTGGGGCGCTGTTGTTAGCCAAGACGTATGCCTCTTTGGAGGATTTTTTAAGTCTTCTACCTCCACCAGTCCTAACTCCTCGATTTTTTACCGATTCAACAATCGTACTTGGTTGGCTAAATACCCCAGCATACAAGTTGAAAACGTTTGTTGCAAATCGTGTCACTCAAATTCTCGAATCAACAACAGCTTGTTCGTGGTCTCATGTCATTTCGGAAGATAATCCTAGTGATTGTTGCTCTCGTGGTCTCATGCCAAATGATATCTTGAGTCATTCGCTATGGTGGAATGGGCCCTCGTGGATGACAACCCCATTTTCGACTTGGTCGTGTCAAGATCACTATGAACTTCAAGATCCTTCCGAACTGAAGCCTACAACAAATGTGTTGGTTGCAACTACTCCATCTACATGCGATACTTCATGGATGTCGAAGTTTTCTTCATACCCACAACTGTTGCGCTTCGTAGGCACACTTCTCCGTTTCAAGAGAAACCATCGTGACCCAGATGGTAAGAAATTCGGACCGTTAACTACAATCGAATTTCGGAATGCTGAATTGGCCTGTATCAAGGCTGTTCAACTACGTCATTTTTTGGATGGCAATCATGCTAAGAACAGACAAGAGCCGATAGACCGTTTCACCAAACTTTCGCCATTCTATGATGAAATGGGAGTTCTCAGGGTGGGCGGACGTTTGAAACATGCTAATGTGTCTCCATATCATAAACACCCGATGTTGTTGCCCAATCAATGTCATTTCACGATCTTGATTGTTGATCATGTTCATAAAATAAATCTTCATCCAGGTCCTGGACTACTCCAAGCATTGATACAGCTAAAATACTGGGTTCCATCTCTTCGTAGAATTGCTCGAAAAAGAGTCTTCATGTGCGTAACTTGCTTCAAATTACGAAGTGGTGAGAAAAATGACCCACCTCCTATGGGTGAACTTCCTGCGTATCGCGTAAATATCAGTAGGCCTTTCCAACACACTGGTGTGGATTTCGCTGGTCCTCTTCAAATGAGAGAGTCTCTCAGGAGGAAGTCTCCTGTTTCCAAAGTATACATATGTGTATTTGTGTGTATGCCCACCAAAGCAGTCCATCTGGAAGCGGTGACTAGCTTATCTACAGACGCTTTTCTAGCTGCGTTTTCTCGCTTCACCTCAAGAAGAGGCCTTCCTCAAAAGATGTACAGTGATAACGGAAGTAATTTCCGAGGAGCCGCTTCACAACTCAAAGAGTTAGAAGAGTGGTATCGTAAAGAGAACACGCAAAACTCACTTGCTCAGTTTGGTGCTTTGCGCGGCATTGAATGGAGTTTCATACCCTCTCATGCTCCTCATTTTGGAGGTTTATGGGAGATCACTGTCAAAGGGGTCAAACGACACTTGAACGCGGTTGTAGGCAATGCCATTCTCACGTTTGAGGAATTAACCACTCTTCTGGCGAAAGTCGAATGTATCCTCAACTCTAGACCGCTGTGTCCTCTTTCTTCGAGTCCAGAAGAGATTGATTATCTTTCACCTGGGCATTTTCTGATCGGAAGTCATCTTTTGATGAATCCTGAACCGACTTTGCTCGATCTCTCCGAGAATCGGCTTTCCAGATGGCAATTGGTGAAGAGGATGTCAGAGCATTTATGGAAGAGATGGCAACGAGAATACCTCTCCTATTTACAGCAGAGATCGAAGTGGACCAAGCCTGTTGCCAATCTCCAAGAAGGTGACTTAGTTCTTCTTAACGACGCCAACCTCCATCCTCTTCAGTGGCCTCTGGCCAGAGTCCTTTCCGTTCATCCTGGCAAGGATTCTCATGTCAGGACAGCTACGATCCGGACCTCTACCACAGTTCTTCGCCGTCCAGTCGTCAAGCTGATTCCGCTCCTCCCACTTCAAGTGCCAGCCTATGAGGAGGAATCTAAATGAAATTTATACAAATTTGATGGGCGGTATGTTATCGCATCCGCTCAAGGCCGTCCTCTCACGAAGTGTACTGCGCTTGAAAAGACATGTCGACGTTAGCTCATCACTTCTATCCTTCCCTAAGAGCTCCAGTCGCTGTAACGCTCCTCAACGAGAACCAACTATTCGATACCTCCGCCAACTGCACATCTAAAGGGACTCGCATCTCGAGTGCAAATTCGGATTTTCTACAGGACGAATTCATCATCCTGTTCGGATCTACACCTTCTCTACTCCTTTGCTTCATAATTGTAAGTTTCCTGCAGTACCGACTTATAACTCAAGCTTGTTGGTGTACCTACTTCATATGGAAGCACATCTCTCATCTGTTCATTATTTCCGTAGCAACGAAGCTGAAGAATCCCCTCTTGGATTGGTTCGGATTCCCATCTACACCGCCAGGAATCGCACGCGAATATCGCCGCTCTTCGCCTTCTACCTACCTCGCTTCGCCACAATCGGGTCAGATTGTTCAATTTCATTTCTATAGTCCTTCATTCAGTTTTCTTTAGCATACCTACCAATTTAGATCAAATTCACACCACTATTCATAAAATTGTAAGGAGCTCCATAGGTTTTCTATTTTTCCGTTTAATTAAATTCAGTCAATGCCAATCGTAATTTTATTCATAACTTTTCATTACAGTCCACTTAAATCTACCATTATTGTTCAATTGTAATTTCCGAAAATATACTTTCTATTGTCTTTTCCAAGTTGAGGAATATTTGGTTATTTATGGCTAATGCCACTTTCCTCAATACATAATAACCAGAGGACAATATCGCCTGATCATCAGCAAATTGCGCAACAGTGAGAGTGGAGGAGCCTGGGAGATCATAGACATAGAACGTGTAAAGGATGGGTCCAAGGACGCTACCTTGTGGGACTCCAGCCCTTGTCTCTCACAGGTGACAGCGAATCGTTAACCCTGACTGCAAATGTCCTTTTGTTCAGGTAGGAGTGCATCAGCCTGTAGAGTGAATCTGTCAACACTGGCTTTAGCTTGACCAACAATCCCTGTATCCAAACTCGGTCGAACGCTTTTTCTGTGTCCAGGAACACTCCATGGCATACTTCCTTGTTCTCGAATGTGTCAAGAATAGTATCCACCACTCTATGGAGAATGTGTCAAGAATAGTATCCACCACTCTATGGAGCTGTTGAACGCAAGAGTGAGAAGTTCTAAATCCAAATTGTGTATCTGGGAGCAGTGGTCCAATCGGTGTCAATAAGAATGGAAGCAGTAAACGCTCAAATATTTTTGAAAACAAGGACAGCAGGCTGATGGGTCTGTACGAGGCTGGGTCAATTCGCTCCTTTCCAGGTTTAGGAATCATCGTTATGACCGCTAATTTCCATGACGTGGGAAAGTAACCAAGACGGAGCATAGCATTATATATTTGAGTCAGGAGTACGATTGGTTTGCGAGGTAATGCTTTTAGTAGTGGTTGCGTAATCATGTCGTACCCTGGGGCTTTCTTGGTTGAAGAACGAGATATAGCATTACGCACTTGGCCGGGTGTGAAATGGGTGGCAAATGGCGAAAGTTGAAGTGGTTCTTCAAGTTTGTTTTGTACTTCAGCTTCAAAATCCAAATCGAGAACTGGATTGGGTGTAAATTGTTCATTTAGAATGTTCGAGAAAAGCAATGATTTTTCTGTTGAAGTACAGTAAAATGTGTTTCCATCTTTCAAAGGGGGGATTCCATTGGTTTCCTTGGTTAGGTATCGCGTTTTTCTCCACAGGCCACCATCAGACGGGTTAAGGGACGATAGCTCCGAGATAGTAGCTACGTGGTGTTCCTCTTTCAAAGCTTGTTTAAGTTCCCTCGTCGCACATTATGATGCCAAAAAATAATATAATTTTAAATCGTCTGACAAGTGGGTGTGGCACATAGCTTCCTTGCATCCATAACCCAATAAAATAGATGATCCCATGGATTGTAATAAATCTCAAAACCCTAATCTCTAAGTGTCTTGCACTACCCTCGTAGGGGACCATCTACAACCCACACAATCTCTGAAAATTTCATCGAATTCGGTAGAAAACTGTAGAATTTATCGCACTTAGAAGGCTTTTACAGACAGACATGGAACCGAAATTGGTCAAAAAGTCCTACAACGTAAAACTCAAGTAAAAATTTTGATTTGGGATAAAATTTGTTTAACCTTAAAAAGTGAAAACAATGCTTTCGCTACCCTGGTAGACTCAGGAGCAAAATCAATAAGGAATGTCAATAAAGAATTAAGAAGAATAAAGAATTCAGAAATCAAGAAGAAAGAATTTTTAGTATCGTGTGATGTATTAGGATAAAATATGAGGTACGTCAACACTGTTTCCTAGGCACATCACCGGAGTGATAAGGTGACAAAAGATTGCGAATAGAATAATGTGAAATGACAAAAAAATCAAGTATTAAAATGAGTTTTTCCGTGTTCTTCTTCTAACGAAACACTACAGAATTAAATCAAGAAGAAATTAAAAAGAAGAAGAATAAAGAAGTCAGTAAAGGAATGGTTTGCTATGCGATTATAAACGATGAGAGAGGTTTCAGCTCGGAAAGGTTTCTGCCAGAAGTAGATCATTCCGTCCAACACTGAGAACACACTTTCCGCGATTCCCCGACTCCCTCCACTGCTTTTTCCATTCTTCCGTCTTTCTTCTTCACTCGTTCATTCTTCCCCGCGTGCATCCAGCTTCAGAGCTGAGGCTTAACATGCAGTATGGTACATTTCAACACTGCGATCAGCAGCAGGTATGTGAGTTGTGAGAAAAGAAGATAAAGGCAACCAACTCTATAGATCTACCACAGAAACTTTGCATCCATGTGGCGTCCCCTAGGTGGCGGATCCGCGAACTATAACGATTGAGTCAACCTTCCATGGTGAAACCTTGACATGGAAATTGGAGCCGTGAGAAATTTGATGTTCGTGTAGTGCCATAAAATTTCAATTTTGGAAATGCACGAATTTCAAGCTGCAGTAGGAGGGGAACCAAGTCCCTTTTTAGGGGAGAAATTCCCGAAAAATTATCGTATTTGCTTGATGATAAGAGATAATTAGTTCTATAATCTCCAGAAGAATGCGCCAAAGGGATGCAAAGTTTCTGTGGCAGACCTATAGCTTATGTTGATCGTCATTTTTTATCTACAACAATTCGAAGATCAATAAGATTTAATTTTAATCATTATTTAGAATAAGATATTAATTTCAACTAGGAGCAACACTTTTCGAGCAGATTGCTTAATATATACATTGCTTAATATAGATAGACTGCATATTATGATGCACAAATCGAATGCAATAATCACAGGACAATAAGTGAGGAAGCTGTATTTCTTCTTTGTCTTACAAGAGACAACAATGCTATAACAAGTCCTGGCCTCCGTCAAAAGCTTCTTCCAGAAAACCAGCGCTGTCGTCCTCAAGTTACAATGCTGGAGGCCACAACACCATCGACCCATCTAAGCTCCGACCGTCCAGTTCTTTGCGAAGAGATTACTCCACCATCCAAAACCTTACTTGGGATCTAGTCGGTCCACATCTAAGCCGTCTTGTACAAACAACTCGGCAAACATCGGGCTCATGGTAGAGGCTGTTCACTTTCCCGTTCGCTCTTCTCCAAATCCCACCATCATTTGCAGGACCAACGATCCAGCTGAGGATTTCAAATACCAGGATTTGCTCCTCGTCCACCCTTTGAATTCGGCAATAACTCTACGCCATTTGTACAAATTAGCTGAATGAATGTTTTATTGAGCTTCACTTCTGCTGTCCTTGATATAAGACAGCTCTTCGTCCACCTGAGAAGAATACAGCAGCATCTCTCAGAGCAGTTTATCCTCCTTTAGACCTCATCCGTTTGTTGTCCTCGTCTACGAGGGACTCAAGTTGCACAAATGATGATATTATTTCATACGTATAACCTTCGACTGAGATACCTTAGGATAAATGCACAAATTTAATGCAATATTCGCAAGAGCAATATCGCCCACCCGAATTGCGGATGTTTTGATGAGGTGAAAGCAAGTATGAGATGATAAACATACACGTGACACTTACTTGTTTCTTACCATCGGCGCTTGTAACCTCGAAATATCTATAGTTGAAATGGATTGTAGGGACCATTGGATTACGTGGATGAATTACTGAGCTGACTCCAGCGGCAAAGAATGGAAGACTCCCTTCACCAAATTCTTTACCTCTGGAATAATAAGGAAAAACAGTTATAAATACGTGAAAAAATCTACAGCGGATCCTGAAATTCTATTAAGAGAAACTACGAGTACCATCATAAGTTTGTATCAGTTTTATATGAGGACATCACAAGAAGATAAACTTTGGTAGACAAGAAAATTTTCACGGTCATGTTCTGATCACTTGCCGTTAATTGGTCAGAAATACGATAGTGAATCTTTTCTTATTTGGCTCTGATGGCCTTTTTCTTCAAAGTTTAACGTTTGGACTATCGCCAGAATATTAAGGTGAAGAATACTGTACTCAGAACTTCTTACAAACGTTTCATATGGGGAAAATTTGGTCCAGAACGGCTGTGATGATTCGATTCACATTTCAATTTCAAACCTCCAGGATTTCATTTCACTCGAGAAAGAAGGTCGAAATCATCGAAACAAGTTGGTTCATTCGACAGATAAGACAACTTCGAAGGGACGCGTAAGGAAATTTTGATTTTGGGCAACTTTTTGTTTTCAAACTTCAAAAGTGAATACAGTTTTTCCGCTATCTTGGTACATTCGGAAGCAATAAATTAAAAATGCAAAAAAATTGGCGATGAGGAGACTGCCCGTGGAGGTTTTTGTTCGGTTAGACAACTTTTTCAAATCTCATGAGTACCAAGTATGGTAGTCAAGTTTTCCTCAGTTTGAGTCACTCTTGCAAACAATCTTTCACAATCATCTGCAAGTGAACTGCGGTTCCCATTTCTCTAGAAGATTTTCAAGTGGAAGAATGCTCTCCTTCCTCATTAATAGGATGCCCTCCTTCCTGGCCTCATTAATTTTACACAGTTTTACTAATGCTGATGAGAAAATTATGATTGTCATACCTTCCATCAATTTTCTATTTACGGTTATTAAAAAATTTGCCTCAAATTCGGTTTATTTGAATTATTTTTACTGACTCAAAATTTATGAAAATCTTTTCAAACATAATAAATCAGTATTTTATTTGCTTTCAAAATAATTCTGTATAAGCCGTTTTCAAATATTCCGTATTGTCTACAAATGAGAAGCTATTCAAGTTTCTTCTCAAAAGTTTTGCCATTAAAAAAAAAAAAAAAAAAAAAAAAAAAAAAAAAAAAAAAAAAACCCACTAAAGTCGGGGACATTGAGCCTTACTCTTTTGTCGAGGATCAACTCCAGTTAATTCTTTATAGTGAAATCGGCCGTAAGAGTTGAGAAATTATATTAAAATTTTTGAGCATTTCATTTCAATCGAAACGTTAAATGTCTTAGGAAAAATCTAAACAAACTATATCCACTGTATTTTCCTTGAAAAAAATAATGCAAATATACTAAATAAATAGGAGTTATGTACTGAAATAGGTTAGCGGAGTGGAGGTCCGGTGTAGCCGCGGTCGCTCCGGCGCTCGACCTTTGGTCGTGGAATTTGGGCCGACTTCTGCAGGGTCGTGGGTTCAAATCTCACCGTCGGGTGCGTTTTTGTGCATCTGGGCTTTCACCGCCCCCTCATCACAACCCAGGGCGATGAAGCAATGGAAAGCCATGAGTGAAATCATCAGAATCAATTCTGATCTTCCCTTTGGAAGACAGCTGATGGCATCTGTGACAGAGCAACAGTTGCTCTGACACTTGACTGGTGATTTGATGGAATAGTTCCTTTGTTCCCTCGAATCACAACTCAGTGATTGCTCTCCTCGTGGTTCAAATCCGAAGATCTAATAGGTAAACTCTATCGATACTCCCCCCCCCCCTCATATATGTATAGATACAAGCCTCATTGATTATAGGATAATATATATATTTATCTTTCCTAATTCAATTTGTATCTTTCATTAA
Organism: Apolygus lucorum; assembly: GCA_009739505.2. Classification (NCBI taxonomy): domain Eukaryota; kingdom Metazoa; phylum Arthropoda; class Insecta; order Hemiptera; family Miridae; genus Apolygus; species Apolygus lucorum. The sequence continues at coordinate 62,673,464 of CM019183.2, read as the reverse complement.
TCATCCCTAGTCCTAGGTTGGTCTCCACCAAGGAATAGGTGTTCTAACGAAATGCATAGTTCTCTAGGGGTAGAATACAGCAACGATTAAATTATTCTAATTAATTAATCAGATTCTCCAGATCCCCTAGAACAATACTGTTTCATGGTAGCAGAGCATGGTTGAAGAGGAAAATAGTGTAAGGATTAACGAATCTGGGTTTTCCGGGAGAAATGGGGCAGTTGAACGACGATTTCAAATTCCACGCTTCAGTTCAGTAAACATCAAGCTGGTGACCTTTAACGTGAACCAGATAATCCCCCCAAGGACTGAACGTAATTAAGGAACGATCCGAATCATCCAAACTGCAGCCTTCCAAAGTGAAACTTTTGAGTTTCTTGAAGTCGAAAACGCCGATAAAAACCTCAAGAAGTTCAGGGATGAATAGTTGACAGTCGACACCATACATTAGAGACACCACTTCTGATCCTGGATCAATTGAGATTTCGAATAAGTTTTTGCTGTGGACGTGACAGATGTTGAGAGAGTGTGAACTTGTTAATAACCAACTCAAATATTTCGAGTCTGGAGAAAACTTGAGGATCTTCATAGAATCACATGCGGGGAAAGACATCAATTGTAGGAGCGTCGATGAGCTAGACACCACAATCCGTTTTCTGGACATGGCAGCAAACAGTTGGCCATCGGGGAAGAGGGCCAATAATCCACCATCGCAAGGAATTTCAACGGATAATTGAAACCGATTAATTTCTCAGGGAACACCCATGCGAGTCCTCCTGTGGCGACGCCAGGAATGACAGTCGGACGAAAATCCAACCAAATTCCAAGGCATAATCCCTCAGAACTCCAATCGATAAACTACGACAGAGTTGTAAAGACTGACGAACCTGGATTTCATTTGTTGCACTGCTCCAGCGGGCAAAAACCCGGAAACGACGGAAATATTGACGCCCGCCTTCTCCAGCACCCTCCCATCCTGCAAGATACACGTGATGCCTCCACCACCTTCCTTCCTCGTCCATCGGTCGACAGTGAACTTCGTATCGGGATCTTCCTCGGCTTCTAGAGCTCGGCAGAAGTCTTTCTGGAAATAGAAGAAAAAAAAACATGTAAACGAAGGCTTCAAGGTGGAACCTAAATCGTCAAATTACGTCAACACCGTCAATATGGGAGCCAAATTAAATTTTTGGAAATATCTTACAAATAAAAGATTTTTTTGTATCATATTATGAGTTAAGAACTGCTGTCTATTAGCACCTAAGTATGTACTTATTGACCTACGAGTACAGCTAAACAACTAACTATCAAGTCTTTAATCAAAAGACTTCGCGTCTCGTTCTCTCTGCTGCTATTTACTCAAAGCCTACGGCGTAAATTATAAATTTAAAACAAGGAACATGTTTTAGCGAAATTTAGTGCACAACCTTTAGTCGTAGGTAGGTATAATACAAAAGTTATATTATCCCTACCAACGTATCCAAAATGCACCAAGAAAAACTCGGCGCTTCACGCCTCGAAAACCGGAGTGTCGAAAAGGCCGCATGACCGGTGGAGTGTCCCCCCCAGCATAACGTTTTTCCGGTAGTTACTGTAGGGCAATAACATGTTCCATGTTAAAATTGAATTCATTCTTTTCTTAGTTATTCCATCTGTAGTGAGAGAGATATTGCAGATAGGTATGCCCAAGGTACTGTAAAGCGACCTTCTACCTCATGATAAGCGTCCGCTCCAACTCCACCTCAACTATTAGGGGAAAAGTTAGCAAAACGATTGTCTCCTCATGGAGCCACATAAACTTTGGAAACTTAGGAAGACAGTATCTTCGTGGTAATCATCAGGTAGAACCAGAAAGCTCCCAGATGGAACTGAAAACACTCGAGGAGAGAGGAGGATAGCCTGCTTAGTCTTTGTATAGGACATACCAGAATGACCGACGGCTTTCCCACGTGACGAGAATTGAATCCTCCTCCAATTCGACATCTTGTGGATGGCAGCATACCAGTCGTGGCCATTGGCTCAGATTAGGACTGGGGCACATAATGAATAAGAAAATCGCGACAAGTAATAAATGAAATGTTTGGCTAGGTGGCAGCATTCAGTTTTAAACAAAGAGTGAGCCATTGGAGTGGTTTGCTTGGGCTTGTGAAAGCCTTTCCCTTTGTCAGGGGTTGCCAAGATCTTCTATCTTGCCACTGGTCGTCGTCCAAAGATAGCCTTCGCATGGAGCCAAAAACTCCTCCTCTCCATGTAACTTTAGGATGGCCTTCTTTCGACGCTTCCTCGGCGACCAGTTCAACATCTTCTTCGGCCATCTCGACTCAGGCGTGCGCCTGAGGTGCCCATACCATTCCAGGGTTTTTCTTTCCAGACGAGCAACCATAGATTCTGGCTGATCGATTGTTTCCCTAAAGGTTTCATTACGGATCCTCTCCAATCGGGATACCCTGCTGCCCGTCCATCTCTACAGTAGCCAACCTTTGACGATTCCTCTGGGTGAGGGACCACCCCTCCCCTCCATAAGTCAGAATATTTTCCACGATGGCGTTCAAAATCAACTTTTTTGTACGCAGATGTTGAAAAGGACCCCATTCATGGATCGTGTCGCCGCCCTAGCAAGCTGGATACGACAGTCGATATCAGCCCCACTCGTACTGGATTTACCGAGGATTGAACCCAGATACTTGAACTGCTCGACGGATTTCACAGTTCCCAGCCCAGGCACCTCATGTCATAACCGTCTCTAGTGACGATTCGATACTTTCGATATTTATTGATATCGATATTTTGTTTCGATATTTCCGATATTTGTATCGATGTTTTTCTTGCGATATTATTGAATATCGAAAGGAAAATATTGATATCGAAAGAAATGAAATATCGGTTGGGATGGTTATAATTCTTCCCACTGTAATTTATCAATTTCTCCTAAAATATGAAGAAAATAAAAAACCCAAAGTGAATAGAAACGGAAGATGAACAACAATGTTGAAATAACATGACAACCCGACATACAGTCCTCATGCTCCATAATCGATATGGGAAGAGGAAAACGTTTCGATTTCGCGTCCGCCTTTTCTGTTTTGTATTCATTTATTATAATGTATTGTGTATTATTACAACTTTTTACGAGTAAAATTCGAACTGGCATTATGTTTAGATTTCGATTTAAAGAAAAGAGATGCAAAAACATATTCGATATCAGTGAAATCAATATTTTTCTTCCGATAATTTATCGTGATCACTGATATTGATAAAAAACTATGTAAAAACATAATCGATATCAGTATTTTTCTCTTGATATCACTGATATTGATCAAAAAATATGCTAAAACTTATTCGATATCAGTGAAATCAGTATCTTTCTTTCGATATCGATATCAATAATATTGATTAAAAAAATATGCAAAAACATTCGATAACAGTAAAATCAGAATTCTTCTTTCGATATTCTATCAATATCAGCAATATCGATATTTTTCTTCCGATATTTTATCGATATTGATACTGCCTTTTGATATTATTTCGATGTTAAATATCGCATCGAAAGGTACATCGAATCGTCACTAACCGTCTCCGCCTACAACCAAATAATCTGTTTTACCAGCATTGATCGTAAGCCCTGCAGCCTAGAATGCCTCGTGAGCTTCTTGAGCATAAACACAACATCATGCCGATCCTGAGCCATGATGATCTGGTCATCCGCGAAGAGCACATTGTAAGTATAAAATATTGAATCTATGCAACAATGATTTCTCATTTTTCTTCATAATAACAGAGGAGTCTCGACCCTCAGCTTTTGACGAAAACCCTCTCCTGAAAAGAACGATCAGACAAATGAATGCTTCGATTTTGGGGAGCTGTCCACGGTCAAATGCCACCAACAGTTTGAACGAATTTTCGAGAGAAATGACAAAGAGGATCAGCGGAACATTTACTCCCCTCACTACCTACCTCTATAAGAAAGACATAACAAATATCATGTTAAGTTATTGAGGAATTTACTTTTTTCCTGCTTGGTGATGGACCAAGGTTGAACGTGCCATGTTAAAGAAAAACTGATTACTTTCAACTAAATAAATCTCCTCGGAATTCAATTCTTAATAAATACCTGGATTTTCATGATCATAAGTTCCATTCTGGTTTTCATGTCGTCAGAGTTGTTTTCGAGGGTTTTCATGTCAGTGATAGGCTCAGCCATGTAATCCGAAAGATTGATTTTTCGGTTGGCGTCCATGTCGGCTTGGTTCATGTAACTGGAGATGCAGATGACTCCTGAGCCAGTCAAGAATGAAATACCACATCTGTAAAAGGAGAGAATTGAACTTTAGTAGAGAAGGAGATTTTCAATGAGGCGAAGATTATGAACTCCACGACTGTACCCTTCATCACGAAGACATGTATGGGATTTCTGCTCGCCCTTTGACCGAGAGATAGGCAACAGCATTCCAGAATGTGTAAATGAGGGGTAATGAGGATTCTAGTCTTTTCTCTATATTGGAAGTAGATTTGTTGATAACAGCATGACGTGGATTCGTTGAGATTTTAAATGTGTATCGGGTCTCCCTCGACCAGGGCTTAGTAGCCGATTACTAGTCAAGGCGCAAGAGAGACGCCTTTGAATGGTTGACCGTTGAAACGGGAGCCCTTCGTCAAGCTTTAGGAGTCTATTTACATTTTTCTAGGCGAAATGAGTGAAAGAAGAAGCAGACAAGGCATCCTAGGCTCTCAAGCTGCTGAAAAGTTCCTGTTGACTAGAAAGTGCAACTGGGTCAGTAATAGTCGTACAAAGAAACAACGAATGGATCGCTTCGTAGGGTTAACTATACACGAATAACACAAACGAACTAGTAGTGGCACCATCATGATGTGCTGGGACTTACTGAGGTAGTGACTTCTCAAAAAATTGTTCACCTTTGGGCGAGCCTTGAACTGCAGATTGAACAACTACTTTTTAAACAGGTGCAAAAGTGATGTTGAGCCCAGGAATGGTGAAACAAAACTTCTCCCACCCTACAATTAGGAATTTCATCGAATTCTGTTTGCATTTTTCCTGAATAGTTAATGGTGTGGAATAGATGAAAATCGGGTTGATTTTGGAAAATAAGTCCCCTGTCATTTTTGGGAGACATTCAAAATTTATGATTTCAAAAAATAACCAGGAAAACGGACCTTTTCAACGTGAAGCGAGAATGGTCGCTGATTGGCTGTTCAGATCGCCGTTTCCTCCCCTTGTTGAACAACGAAAACGTGTTATCTAAGAGGAAAGTTATCAAACAAAAACAGGGGAAACCTGTATTTGTCTATCTTGCTGTTTATATTTTCGGTTTATTATTTTCAACAATGAACCTTTGGAATCGACCAAGTAAACACCCCCTCAAAATTTGATGGTTTACATTTCAAGGTATGTAGAATCCAAAAATCGAATAAAAATTTGGCCGTCCGTCCGCGGCACTTTCCCCACTTAGCATTGACCGATTTTGATGAAATTTGGTGGTAACACCAATAGCAGGCTTCATTATTGATGTCTCAGTGGTCTCTGGCTCCGGCCAGATATCACTTGCAGACATCAATTCTTCCAAAATTCAAAAATATGAAGTTGACGCATTACTAGAGGCTGCAGCAGCACTTGCGAACATTCAGCGAAACCAACTAAAGGTGATTGGAGCAACTATAACTTGGAGAGGGATGTCAGCCAAGGATCTGATTCGGGCTGGTTACCCACCGTTTATCCTGGAGTGGATGACCTCCCGAGTCCCAACAGGAGGATCATTCATCTGGTCTAAATTCAGGGCTACGGCCACACGACGGCGTGCCACGGCTCGAGCAAATGGGCCCCGTGGGACCTGGAGCTGAACTCGAACCCCATGGGGAGGAGAAGCGTCGACTGATGGCAAAGCCGGAAGAGGCACAATCCTCCCTCCATCAGTTGTGGGATAAGGTGATTCAACCTTGTCCCTCACCCCAATGTCCGAGGTCGGATCTCGGACCCTGATACCAAGCAGCCAGATGGACTTGACTGCTGAGTGCTGATACAATGCTGTGATGTAACTATTTATGTACAATACCATAGGTAGTGGTGAAGTATTTTTTCCAAATATAAAGTGTTAATGGTATGTGGGCTCCATTTGGGGTCTAGTTGTGCCCCGAAGATTTTGGTAGATGTAGATCACTTCTAAGGCTTCAAAAACAAATTTTGAAATTTTGAAAACGCCCTAACTCAAAAAATTTTGGTACAAAGGTATTGTTTTTCCTTAAATTTAAGATAGTATTGAATTTTTTGAGCCCTGCAGGACAAACCGTTCGCTCCTAACGAGAATTTAAGGGTTTTACGTATGATAAATCAGAAACACGAGTGTGAATCGCAAAAGAGGCCTAACCACCGTTCAAATTAAAGCTGACTGAAATGCGATCGATGTTTTTCTTCATGTTGGATGGTTAGTGGCTTTGCAGACGAGTGATTTATATAAAAATAATAAACCATTGTGTAATAATTTGCAGCGTTTTCTCTTCAGTTCTTTGATTTCGATCTATACTGGTTTTGTGAAATATTGCCTCTGAGGACTGAAGGAAGTGAGATTTCACGATCTCAGCGCTTCAAGCGGCTGTACATGAACTATTTCTGGTTGACGTCATCCTCCCGGTTTTTTAAACGTTCATATTTTCTACACTGTTTTGTTTATTCGTAATTTATCGTTTAATCCGATTTTGGGGTCAAAAATAGGAAATTCCGACATGGTGAAATTCCTCATTACCACTCATTCTGGTAGATCTAAGAAACAAAAAAATGTTTCGTTAGACCTTCATGCTGATAGACGAGCTGACAAACCCCGAACGCCATTCCATCTCATTTTCGTTCTTCACCAATTCATCATTAGGCAGTGGTTTTAAGCCTTCCCTTTGCACTCTATGTTTTTTCATGTATACTTAATAGGTAATACCTCCTGACAATACAATCTAGGAGGCTGAAAATTCGTGCACTTGAACTTCGTAAACTTACCTTTTTTCAAACACCCGATTTCCATCGACTTCTCTTACTTGTTAGCAAATGTTTTTGACAAACCGACCCAAATTTCGTCTAAAAATTTCCTGATTAATTGAAGTAAGAGCAGCTAGATACTACGCTCTCTTCTCTTCGTTTGGGTAAGTGCCTATAGAATGTAAGTTTCTACAGAATAAGACTGAGTACATGACACATCTTTGAAACTAATTAGAATATGTTTCGGTAAACCTCGATAACACTTGGACTTGGGTAAAAGTTAGAAAAATTGAGGCTTAGAATTGGAGAATCATCACTACATGAGTTGATTAGTTGACAGTTAAATTTACAACTCTATGAAAGAATTGGGAACTTAGTTATACCAGCACCTGCCAGTATTATTCCTAATTATAAAAAAAAAAGTTCTAACTGACAGACAAGAATTGAAGATTTCTTGAAGAGGAAAAGTGCAAGGTTAAAGCATTACCTTGCACAAAGGTTTGGAACCTTATATGGCTAGGTGACTGTTACGTAATAAGATCTAAGGAGATACAATGCAAATAATGACAGGTAGATAGATAAAAAAATCAAACTCTCAAAAGGCCATACAATTCATGCAAATGTAGCCCACTCATGAAGTACAGTGAAAGTAAAATCCAAAGTGCCAGTATGAATATTCTGGAAATGTTGGATAGTATATGGCTAGGTGACTATTACGTAATAAGATCTAAGTGGACACAATACAAATAATGACAGGTAGATAGATAAAAAATCCAACTCTCAAAATGGCATACAATTCATGCAAAAGTGGCCCACTCATTTAGGCCCCCCATGGAGTACAGTGAAAGCAAAATCCAGTGTCAGTATGAATATTCTGGAAAAGTTGGAACCTACTTGATATTTTTGATATAAGGTGACTATGTGGGTAAACATAGAAGGTTGCTGATGGAAGAATATGCCTGATTTGGTACTATTGCAGGTAAACAACGTCCCACGTTTACTGTCATAATTCAATTAATTATGCCAAATACGAATGAATTATCTCACTTTATTTTCGTATGCTGCTTTCCAGATGTAATGAATAAAGTTTGCTTGAAAATACCGAGAACGGATCTTGCAGACATCACGTAGGCACTTGAGTGAACCGGCCCTGAGAATCAAATACAAAGGTAGCGTCTGTTCGTTTCGGTGAGAACCTTATCTCCCGCGGAGCGATTATCTTTCTTTCGCGATACAGAAATCTACTGTTTAAATACAATATTCTCTATTATAATAGGCGAACTGAATTAAAATGATACGACACTCGACCATCCCCACCAGTGCAACTGGTTCAACTGGTCCAGTTGACGAGGAGCATCTAGGATGTGAGGATGGATAAAACGGCATCAGCGCTGCCTGGCGACGATTAGATAAACCTTCCGGAACTCAAAACCTACGTTATCACACTTATCAATCGGCCGATGTGATTTGTGAAGTAGGTATCGTGACTTGCGTCTCGCCGCCGAAAGACGAGCAGCCGCTGCTGCGGTCTAGCGGCATTTGTGAAAAGTACGCTGTACCTCGTTTTTACCGCTCATTCCAACATTATTATTCATTTAAAAATTTGACGGTTCTACTTTCCTGCCTTATTAAATTTATTGTAAGGAGAAGAAAACTGTTATTGAATTTATGAGTGACGAATCAAGCAGAATGGATGAATATCGTGAAGATTACCGCCTGCGTAACTTTTTTACGAACGTTTTGCTTCGAAAATTTTGCTCAGAACGGTTGCAATTTTTTCATTCGCAGCTTCTTGATTTACAGCTCGTCTGTAAAAGAATACACAAAAAACCCCAGAAACAGCCGGATAGGGATAAAAATAGGAATTTTTCATTCTCGTGAAAATTCTAAGTACAGGAATATTGTTTGACTATTAAAAAAGTTGGGATTAACATCAGAGAGAAAGGAAATTTAGTGCTATTTTCAAAGGTATCCTCAAATTTTAACTTACTTAATGAATTATGGTATTCGCTATAGTCGTTTCATAAAGCATGAATGTGAAAAAGTCGGATTTTAAGTTGCGTGAAAAATAATTATGTTATTGTTGCTAATTAGTTGTAACTACATTATCCAATATTTTCTATTTTCAATTAATGAAATCAATACCTATACAATTTATGTCAGAAGGAAGTTGTCACCGAATTTAATTTTGGTACTGGTAGTAAAATAATAAAACACTGATAAAATTTCTTGGATTTTATTTTATGTTTTTGACAATAACTTTAAGGATATTAGTTTCTTTTCAGTGTCTGTCGGACCTGATACAACATCGTTCATTTTCCTCTTCTTAGAAGTTTTTCCGACGAATCTTTTTTGAGGTGTTAAGGTTTTCTTTGAAGAAGAGGCTCCTATGGGTAAGGGAGGAATCTCTTCCGTTGTTGAGGGCTTTGTGGCCAGGGACTGGACAAGGAATTTCATATATTTAGCTTGCTCATACAGAGCGTTAATTTGTTCATCATTTTCAGCGATTTCCATCGCTGCCATAATTTCGGCCTTGGCCTTTTCTAATACATGACAGCGTGGCCTTTTACTAGACAGCTCTTTAATTATCTGAGAACTTATCACTTGTGGCGAAGCATCTTCATCGAGAGAAATGTCATGCATTTCCTCGACCACAATCGAAGGGTTGATGACTTCTTCGATGTTTAATTTGAAAACCAAGCAAACCTTATGGATATGCTTGCACATATTTTTTTTACGGAGCTGTCGAAACAAGAGCAAATGAACATGTGCGCGCACGTTCCGCACTGCTCGCACTTGAGAGCCGTCTCGCAGTTGTCACACCGGTTCTTCACACGTTGAATTGTGTAGAGGTCAGTGAGGACTGAAGAGCATGTAATCCACTCATCGGTGGACACTTGAGCGACGTTAAGGTTTTGTGCAGCAACCGCAGTCTTATGCCTCAGCCGAAGGGTCGCAAGTTTTTTTGAATATTTGCCTCCTTTTTCGTTCGCAATAATTTTGTCATACAATTTGTCCCGCAAGAATCGTTCCAGAGCATGTAGGCATTTATCCATACGTTTCACTTTCTTCCCATTCATGTAGTTGTACTTTATGACCCCGTGCATCCGTTCAAGGTGCATGTTAGTGTTGATACCACTGTGGAGCCTGTGGCAATATGCCCATCTTCCTGCATTAGAAATATAGTATTGTGAAAGATATTCCCCGAATTCTTTCGTATTTTCATTTTCAGTGAGGTCTTTTATCAACTGGGGGTACATCTTTTCAAAAGCGTTCACATCTAGTTCTCGTTGAACCACTTTCAGTTTTTTGTACACATCTACTTGCGTCTGGCGTCCTCCTTTCACTTTCCGAATATTTTTTCTCCATGCCCGGTCAACATGGTATGAACAGTATAAACGGTGTGTGGGTTCACCCATTGATTTTACCCAAGCGTTGTAATAAATATCGGTTATATCCGTCATAAAAATATCGCAACTAACAGGACCAGAAAATTCAGAAATAACATTGAGAAAAAAATGCATGATTTCTGTATCAACTCGGTTGCTGAACAGGAAACCACATGGAAACCCTTCACGGTTTTCATCCAGCACTAAAATAGAAGTTAACTCAAAACTGTATTTGTTTGTCCCGTGAGTACCATCCATGCATACAACATCAGAGCCAAAGTTCTTCAGTATCGCTAACTGGGCATCACTCATAAGCACAAGAACGAAATCTTCCTTTCTGAGACAAGGAAACTTCGGGTCCAAGGTGCCTTGGAACTTGTGGTACCTCACGAAAGTCGATCCGGAGTTTTCTTTAATTTTTATCCAGCTTTCAACGCTAACAGCGTCATTTTTATGACGAACTACAGCTTTGTCCACCTGAAAGTCCCGAGCGATGTTGTGCAAATCTTTTCTATTCAGGAGATTTGACCTTGATAGCTCAACATCTCCTTCCCCTGTTTCCTCTGGATTTCCCAGGAATTCTCTTTCGGCATCAAGAATGCTGTCCAGAGGAACTTTTTTCATCATCTGGCCAGCCAGTTTGGCTCGGTATTCCTTACTCAAATGAAGTCTACCAAGGGCAAAATCATGTCCCACGTGTGTTGAAACAAAGGAGACCATGACCCTTCCATCGTTATGAAAAGTAACTTTCATGCGAGCTGGGCAAAAAGCGTTAATTTTGTTGGAACCTTGTTTTTTGAGGTATCTCATACGTGTGCTATCAGACTTACTTAGACGTGGTTTTCCACTCCTGTGACAAATTTGGTACGATGTCTTCTTGTCGCTTGTTTTGTAAGTTGTTTCTATCACAAACCGGCTTTTCTGAGAAGACTCCGTTTGTTTTTTCCAATCATTGAACTCACCTGAGCTTTTAAATTCGATTAATTCTTTGTTAAGAACAATATCGTGGTGTCTTATCAAATGCTCTTCGATCGCCTCAGTTGAGGTGCACTGAAACGAGCACAAAGCACACTGCTTGAAAACCGCCTTGGTGCATACGGCCTCATGATCTGCAGCTTCGGAAGAGCTTGGGAATTTTAAACTACAATGGGCACATTTCAAGTGGGTTCTCGAGTGCCTTTCCAAATTAAATTTGGTTTGTGCCTCATACCCACAATCAGGACAGCGTCTTAAAGGCATCTCTGGAGGAATAAAGGGGAAATCAGTTAAACAAGCACGATCAAGAGCCGAAAAACAGTCAGAGCCGAAATATAAGTGAACAAAATTGAACCGATGGGAAGTCAGTGAGGGCGCCGGGTCGAATTCAAAAAACAGTCAGAAAGCCGAAATATTAGTGAACAAAATTGAACCGAAGGGAAGTCAGTGAGGGCGCCTGGTCAAACTCAAAAAATAGTCAGAGAGCCGAAATATAAGTGAACAAAATTGAACCGATGGGAAGTCAGTAAGGGCGCCGGGTCAAACTCAAAAAACAATAGAGAGCCGAATTAACAAAACAGAACGGTAGAAAGAGAGAAAAATCAGAGGACAAGCTGGGTCAGTTCAGAAGAAAAACTCGGAAAACACAGTGGGGAAACACGGAACAGTTTTTCACCTTGCACAATTACAGTCACCTACACATAAACAACAACACAAACAGCTTGGAAAAAAGTGGGTTACTTTTCAAACAGCTGACCTTTCTGCCCGAACGTTCATCATTAATTTTCGTGATCACGCGTACATAGGCAGCTACTAAAACTATTTATCAAATTTTGAGGGGGTATTCAATTTGTTTCTTTCTGGATTCCAAAGGTCCATCGAAATGTACATAACTTGTACTTAGGTAGGTACTTATAATAGAATCGTGGAGGTTTGAAATTTGTGCGAATCGAATAATTACGGCCGTCTAGTGCGAAATTTTCCGAACAATACGTTCGTAAAAAGTTCCGCAGGCGGTAATCTCCACTAAAATAATCCATTCTGCTTGATTCGTCGCTCCAAAACACAAAAATTCAATTACAAGTTTCTTCTCCTCACAATTAATGAGGCAGGAAAGCAGAACCGTCAAATTTTGGAATGAGCGGTAAAAACGAGGTACAGCGTACTTTTCAAAAATGCCGCTAGACCGCAGCAGCGGCTGCTCGTCTTTCGGCGGCGAGACGCAAGTGGTATCGTGTGCCGTGTTCCTAAAGCCGGGTTCCGTAGTGCTTAATAGGATTCGCGGATGTTAACTTTCGAAGGAGGGTGTTGCGTATTGGAAAATCAGTTATTTTACGAATTACGGACATACCTAGCTACTTTGATAAACTTCGTAACGAACTCCTGTCGTTTGCTTACAACTCGTTCGACTCGATCTCACTCGAACGTTATTTCGTTTTGCTTTCTGGTTGTTTCCGAACCATGATCAAAAACATATTGTTTAGTAATTCATTAATTCCAGCGGACATTCCATAGGATAAGCATTAAGGCAACTAGTTGGTAGGCGATAAAACTCGTAATTTATTTACCTTCTTCCTGCACTAACTGTAGTAATTTAGTTAGTACCTACCTATTTTGAGTAAGAAATAGTGGAATCTTTAACGGCATGCGAGCCTCGAATTTGAACAGCATTAAAATCCATGTTCTAATATATCCAACATTCGAATTAAACCCCACATCAAATGATGCTAGTAAGACTTTTTTTTACTTGAGTAAGACTTTTGATGTTTATCATAAGCTTTGTGATATATTGAGACAAAAGTCTGAATTATAGATGTTCAAGTTCATCTTATTGACTTTTGGATTGTAGTTCATTCAAAGGTGATATAAAAGTTACTGTTCAGTAGGTATGTAATTCACTACACTATATGTTCCTTCTGTGCCTGTTTTTCTTGACATAACTACGATACCATTGTAGTGATGCCTTATTTTTTCGTAATTAGAGGGAAATTGTGAATTTTAGACAATGTAACCAAGTAAGTTCCCCTGAAATGTCATATTGATACTGTGAAACGTCTAGGCTGACTCGTTTGTTCCTATATGCATGTACTGTAAGACAGACATCGTTTTGTAGTAATGACAATTTTTTTAGACTGTCCAGGAATTTTTTTCCACCCAGAAAATGAGTATTGTTTTAAAATGATTTAGGTACCTACTAAAAGTACTAATGTTCCTAATGACCTCAATGGTGATTATTTTTGGGATTTTTTTCATTGAATAAATCCAATAACCATTACCGATGTGGAATTCAATCATTTCATTCCCCAATTTCCCGAAAACGACCTTTGTTTTGATCCATTTAACACGATTTTTTACTGGTATTCGTCACATCGACGAATGAGTTGCAATAAGCACAAAAAATGGGGTTGCATTCTAGGGTTAAATAATAATTTTATCATTATTACATTACAATTTTATTATTAAATTATAATTTAATTATTATTATGAGTTTAAATTTTTATAAGAACAATGAGGAATTTCACGGAATTCTGTTTGCATTTTTCCTGAATAGTTAATGGTGTGGGATAGCTGAAAATCGGGGTGATAGTTACCTTTTCAAGTTCATTGCTGATGGCCATGATTAAAAACAAGCCAGTGTTTTGAATTATTACTTTCAATAATGAACCTTTGGAATTAAAACTAGGCATAAAACTAAAATCTGAACACATTTGAGCCGAAAAGGTTTGCTAGTTAGATTATTATCAACCCACAACTTTATCTCAACCCTAATATTTCTGGATTAATCATGATATTAAACTAACAGGAAAACATTTAAAATTAAAAGAAATGTATAACAAAAATATTTATTGATATATACATGCAGTTGGGAACTTCCGGTCATTGATAACAAATTACCTTGTTCTCAACTGAGAATCATGAATTAATAAACACTTGATACATTACTACACAATAAAATTACCTGACAATCACAACTTGGGGTACAGTACAAAATGAATCAATAAAATGACTACGCCAAGCAGGCATCATTTCTACAGAGCTTACCAATTTTGGATTTGATGACATGAAGTAAGTTCAGAGTAGCCACACAACTTGGAAAAGTCAGGAGATTTCTTCTGGTAAAGGCAGTTTTTTTTTCATTAGATAAAGACATCAGTGAGATTATAATAAAATAAATAAATAATATATTTGATTTATTATTGGCTTGCTTTATTATTTTATATTTATTTATTATAAAATAATAAATAATACAATAAATCATATAAATAAATATATTTATATCAATAGATATAAATATATCTATCAATTTTCACCCAAAATATAAAACCTACAATTTACCTATTCCTTAGCCCAGAATCAGGTAGCCCCCCTCCGGGGGGATATAATATAGTATTACACATATTGTACTTTTATATTTTATTTAATATTAACCATAGTCATGAGATTAATCATAACGGATTATATTGACTTTTATAAAAAATTAAATAAAATTTTATAATATATTTGAATTAAGTATATCCATTAAAGGCGTACAAAATGAATTTTATTCATTTTGAACTCGTTTGACTTTCAGTATGAATTTTAAGCCAACCTGAGACTCTACAAAATCCATCTTGCACCACACAGTCCCAAATAGAAAAGACCAAATAGATTTTGGCAATGTTTGAGTACTAATTGAACTGGTCGTTGAAGAAGCCAAACAAACCTGAACATCCTAACGAATTATTTCTCCTGGTACAAAAATCTGTTCAGGAGATATTAGAATACGGTTTTCTTCATTGCAGTCATCTCCAGCAGTCACAATCTCGTCCGCAGGTACCATCATGACCAAGAAAAAATGAATAAAAACGAAATAAGGAAAAAAAGTACTCAAAACCATCCAAATTTGTTAGTTACAAATTACTAACTGAGTAATTAAATCAATTATAACGTATTCAATTATGTCACTATGCTAGTTTGTGCATAAACGGTTTTCTAAATTACTCGTACCTAAGCTTTAATGTATACTTACCACTTGGTCGATTGCTAGAGGTTGAGTCCAGTAAGTCCCAAGTGTGTCGTCAGTATGAAATCCCTTCTAACATGGAATGGAGCCTGCAAAGAGAAAAGAAAGAGTACCTATTCATTTAGTTTTTGGTACCAGACAAGCATTTAGGTAGAGATTTGCAAAGTCCTATGCTGATGTATCACCAGAACATTATTTATTATTTTAGATAAAATTAAATAGGTAAACATAGACGGGTAAATACATTTACTTACGTTTGCCGGTATGACGATGGGGAAATTCCTTTTATAGTCAAGCTTTTCTGGGGTTTCATCCTAGTGTTCGGAGCAGACGGTGGTATCTTTGTTTATGCATCTATATTCCGTGCCTTCTGTAATCTACCATTAGCTCCTCTGATTATCGCCAATATTACGAATACTCTACAGAGAGTGCATCTTGCAAGATTTCTGAGTGCTTCTCGCAAGGTTTTAGGTATGTGAATCTCCTCATCATTACATCGCTTCAGTATAACACAATTTCCCGTGGGTAACAGCAAACAGGGCAAAGGAAATCGATAGGATTTGGTGGGCGGATTATATCCTGGTCGTCCAACTTTGCACGGTCGCTATTGCACTCAATGTATGCACAGTAATGGCATTGTGGAAGTGGAACTGTTCTAGTTCTCGGGGGAATAGCACTATGTACTATTAACTATTTTGCTGTACGACTCTGTTGAGGGCAAGCACTTCGTCACAGCGAGGTAATATACGGAGAACTCTTCGTCCAGATTCTCGCACTGGGAGATTCGCAAAATCAGGCAAAACACACGCGGAAAATCAGCAAGGCGAAACTACGGTAAAATGTGTCAACGATGTACCGAGCTGTCATCACATCGGCCGATTGATAAGTGTGATAACGTAGGTTTTGAGTTCCGGAAGGTTTATCTAATCGTCGCCAGGCAGCGCTGATGCCGTTTTATCCATCCTCACATCCTAGATGCTCCTCAGTTGACGAAACTAGACGTTCAAGGGAACAAATTTCACACGGCTTCGGCTATCGGCGAACAAGGCCGAACCCAGCCGAGTGTCAGTCCGCGCCTTTTTCCGTTTTCATGACGATCTCCGGTCTCAATTTTTTTCAAGCTGTAAACTTTCTATTTCCTAGCTAGAGCTGTAGATTTCCGATTCCTACTTGGATTTATTTATGACACCCTAATTTTATTTCATTTTCATTTAATATTTTTCTAATTAATAATAAGTAAGTAAATAAGATGGTAGGGTACTGTATGAATTTTGCTCCTAGGAGTTCACGAACTTCAAGAGTAGGTACCTATGCGGCATCATTTTTGTATTATTTAACCTAGAACTTGTATCCGAAACGTATGAAATGCCCTTGTAATACTCACTTTGGATAGCATTTCACTATGACATCTCCAACAATTTCAAGTTTCCCTCTTATTTGAAAAAATTAATTTATAAACTATGCTCAACCAAGAATCTTACTTCCATAGTTTTTAGGTAAATTATGAAAATTAATAAGTCCATTCTCATCCAAAATTAGTTGCATTTTACTTAACCAGTGCACCAATAGCAAACTTTGACTCTCCACTTTTCACTAAAAACAAAAATATAACTTTGCATATAACTCAAATCTGAACACATCTGAGCCAAAATGGTTCGCAAGTTAGATTATCATCAACTCACAGTTTTCTCCCAACCCTAACATTTCTGGAATAATTATGGTATTAAATTAACAGGAAACAGTTTAAAATGAAGAAAATTTATTACAAAACATTCATTCATACATAGGTACTTGAAGTGGACAGATCATTGATAACAAATTACGTTTTTCTCAACCGAGAATCATGAATTAAAATGAAAACACTTGAGTATAGATACATTACAACACAACTAAATTACTTAACAATCACAATTTGAGGTGCAGTACAAAATAAATCAATAAAATGACTAAGCCAGTAGGTAGCAATTCTACGTAGCTTACAAATTTTGGATTTGATGAAATGAAAGTTCAGAGTAGCCACACGACCTGAAAGTCAGGAAAATTCTTCTGGGAAAGGCAGTTTTTTTCACGAGATAAAGACATCACTGTGGAGGAATTGACAATTTCAGTTGTTTTTTAAGGTAACAACTTCCATGTTTCATGTTGTATATTAAAGTCGTCTAAAATGAATGTTATTAATTTTGGACCCCTTTGACTTTCAGTTTGGAATGTATTTATACTCAGTTTGGAAACGTGGCCACCCTGAGATTCGAAAATCGGAAAATCCATCTTGCACCACACAGCTCTATGAAGTAGATTTTGACATACTCAACTCAATTGAACTTTTGGCAAATCAATGTTTGAATACAGATTGAACTGGTCGTGGGAGAAGCCAAACAAATATGAACATCGTTACAAATTATTTCTTTAGGTACAAAACATATTCAGGAGGTTCCAGAAGCCCATTTTCTTCATTCATGCAGTCATCTCCAACAGTCTCCATTACCATCACGACCGAGAAAAAACATCATCATTTATACTTACCACTTGGTAAGTTGCTAGAGGTAGAGTCCAGTAAGTCCCATTTGTGTGTCAATATGTAATCCCTTCTTACTTGAAATTGAGCCTATAAAGAAAAATAAAAGAGAAATGAAGAGCCTATAAAGAAAAATACAAATAGTATAGTATAGTATAGTATAGTATTTAGTGTGTTAGGTACCAGTGGCGTCAGATCAGCATTTAGGTAAAGATTCGTAAAGACGTGGCTAGTATGCTGATATATCACCAGAACTTCATTTATTACCTGAGGTAAAACTATCCTACTGAATAAACATAGAAAGGTAAATAAACATAGAAAGGTAAATAAATTTACTTACGTTTGCCGGTATGAGAGTGAGGCCTTTTGTAGTCAAGGTTTTCATCAAAGTGCTTGGAGCAGACGGTGGTATCTTTGTATACCTACGTTCCGTACCTTCTGTAATCTACCATCGGCTCCTCTGGTTCTCGCCAACCATCCTGTTACAGGAATGCAATTTTCGCAAGATTTTATGAGAACCTTCTCATCATATTCCTTCAGTACAACAGTCATTATCCCGCAACAGCAAACAGTGCTAAACAAATCGATAGAATTTGGTGGCCGGGTCTTCTAGTCGTCCCACTTTCGAGCGAATGTTGCACTCATTGTAAGGACAGTAGGTATGTCGTTGTTATACTGTTCTAGTTCTCGAAGGAATAACACCGCACGACGATGAATATTCGTACGACAATACGACACAGTAGGTACGACTATCGTTGTGGGCAAGAACTTTGTCACAGATTGATACACTTAGCAGAGTATCCGTCGTCCAGATATACTATAATCACACTGGGAAATCAGGAAAAACACACGTGTAAAATGAGCAAGGCAAAAACTAAGTACTAGAACTCAAGGTAAAATTAATCAACGATGTTGTCGCGTTGAAAAAGAACAACTTCACGCGCCGCGTTATCGCCTTGATAACAGATAAACGAAGGACTGACACTCGGCAAGGTTCGGCCTTGTTCGCCGATAGCCGAAGCCGTGTGAAATTTGTTCCCTTGAACGTCTAGTAGTTGACGAAACGAGATTTGACGTGAACGACAGAGCGAAATTGAAGTGACGCTTTCTCGTGTAACCCTAAGTCGTTTGAAGACACATGGATGGTGTGAACCATCCATGGAAGACATGGAGGAGCTCCAAATGTGTGTCGGCTGAACACGCCCCTTCATTCCCACCCACACTTCTTGTTCCCAGAATAATTTGAAAACGCTGCAAATTATTACACAATGGTTTCTTATTTTTCTATCACTCGTCTGCAAAGCCACCAACCATCCAACATGAAGAAAAACATCGATCGCATTTCGGTCAGCTTTAATTTGAACGGAGATTAGGCCTCTTTTGCGATTCACACGCGTGTTTCTGATTTATTGTACGTCCAAACTTTAAATTCTCGTAGTGAGCGAACGGTTAGTCCTACAGAGCTCCGGGTGGTCTCAAAAAATTCTAAAGATTCTATAGAATCTTAAATTGAAGGAAAAACAATACCTTTATATCATAATTTTTTGAGTTGGGGCGTTTTCAAAATTTCAAAATTGATTTTGGAACCCTTAAAAGTGACCTACATCAACCAAAATCTTCGGGGCACAACTAGACCCCAAATGGAGCATACATACCAGAGTTGTAAAGTAATGATTACTTTGAGTAATGATTACTTTTCAAAATTAATTTTCTTATAAGCAATGAAATGAGTGAAGTGATTATGATTATGTACACATAAAACCAATAACTGGGGGATTAAGAGACACCTTAATCCAAAGTAATGGCCATTCCCATTACCCATTCCTGTAATGGGAATGGATTTTTCAATTACTTGTTCCAATTCCTTGTAATGGTAATGGTTTTTCCAATTCCCCATTACTCGTAGTTGGAAAAGTAATGGGTCCTTCCAATTACCCATTACAGGAAGAGTAATGGGTAATGGGAAAACCAATTCCCCATTACCACCATTCAATCAGTAAGTTGACCACCCTCCAATTCATAAGGGACCATCCTCCAATTCATAGGGGACCACCCTCCAATTCATAGGGGACCATCCATTTCGTTGGGGACCATCCTCCAATTCATAAGGGACCATCCTCCAATTCATAGGGGACCACCCTCCAATTCATAGGGGACCACCCTACTATTCATGGGGGACCACCATCCAATTCATAGGGGACCACCCTCCAATTCGTAGGGGACCATCCCACCATCCATTTCGTTGGGTACCACCCTCCAATTCATAGGGGGCCGTCCCTCCATCCATTTCGTTGGGGACCATCCTCCAATTCATAGGGGACCATCTTCCAATTTATAGAGGACCACCCTCAAATTCATAGGGGAACCACCCTCCAATTCATAGGGGACTATCCTGCAATTCATAGGGGACCATTCCCAAATTCCTTGGGGACCTCCCTCCCAACTCATAAGGGACCATCCCACCATCCTAATCGTTGTGGACCATCCTGCAATTCATAGGGGACCATTCCCAAATTCCTTGGGGACTACCCTCCCAATTCATAGGGAACCATCCCACCATCCATTTCGTTGGGGACCATCTTCCAATTTATAGGGGACCATTCCCAAATTCCTTGGGGACCTCCCTCCCAATTCATAGGGGACCATCCCACCATCCATTCGTCGGGGACCATCCTACAATTCATAGGGGACCATTCCCAAATTCCTTGGGGACTACCCTCCCAATTCATAGGGGACCATCCCACCATCCATTTCGTTGGGGACCATCTTCCAATTTATAGGGGACCATTCCCTAATTCCTTGGGGACCTCCCTCCCAATTCATAGGGGACCATCCCACCATCCATTCGTCGGGGACCATCCTACAATTCATAGGGGACCATTCCCAAATTCCTTGGGGACTACCCTACCAATTCATAAGGGACCATCCCACTATCCTAATCGTTGGGGACCATCCTACAATTCATTGCAGGATGGTCCCCAACGAAATGGATGGTGGGATGGCCCCCTATGAATTGGAGGGTGGTCCCCAACGAAATGGATGGTGGGATGGCCCCCTATGAATTGGAGGGTGGTCCCCTATGAATTGGAGGATGGTCCACCAATGAATTGTAGGATGGTCCCCAACGAAATGGATGGTGGGATGGCCCCTTATGAATTGGAGGGTGGTCCCCTATGAATTGGAGGGTGGTCCCCTATGAATTGGAAGGTGGTCCCCAACGAAATGGATGGTGGGATGGCCCCCTATGAATTGGAGGGTGGTCCCCTATGAATTGGAGGATGGTCCCCAACGAAATGGATGGTGGGATGGCCCCCTATGAATTGGAGGGTGGTCCCCTATGAATTGGAGGGTGGTCCCCTATGAATTTTAGGGTGGTCCCCAATGAATTGGAGGATGGTCCCCCATGAATTGTAGGATGGTCCCTAACGAAATGGATGGTGGGATGGTCCCTTATGAATTGAAGGATGGTCCCTTATGAATTGGAGGATGGTCCCCAACGAAATGGATGGTGGGATGGCCCCCTATGAATTTTAGGCTGGTCCCCTATGAATTTGAGGATGGTCCCTTATGAATTGGAGGATGGTCAACTTACTGATTGAATGGTGGTAATGGGGAATTGGTTTTCCCATTACCCATTACTCTTCCTGTAATGGGTAATTGGAAGGACCCATTACTTTTCCAACTACAAGTAATGGGGAATAATTTTTCAATTATTGAAAAAACCATTACCATTACAAGGAATTGGAAAAAGTAATTGAAAAATCCATTCCCATTACAGGAATGGGTAAAGGGAATGGCCATTACTTTGTTCCGAAAGTAATTGGAATGGGTAATGGTAATTGGAATTCCTATTTTAACAACTCTGATACATACCAAATTTCATCAAAATCGGTTAATGCTAAGTGGCAAAAGTGCCGCGTACGGCGGATGGACGGCCAAATTTTTATTCGATTTTGGTTTACTATTTTCAATAATGAACCTTTGGAATCAACCAAGAAAAAAAAATTTAAAAACCCCCTCAAAATTTGATGGTTTACGTTTCAAGGTACGTAGAATCCAAAAATCGAATAAAAATTTGGCCGTCCATCCGCCGTACGCGGCACTTTTGCCACTTAGCATTAACCGATTTTGATGAAATTTGGTATGTAGGCTCCATTTGGGGTCTAGTTGTGCCCCGAAGATTTTGGTTGATGAAGGTCACTTCTAAGGGTTCCAAAATCAATTTTGAAATTTTGAAAACGCCCTAACTCAAAAAATTCTAAAGAATTTTCAGAATTTTTTGAGACCACCCGGAACTCTGTAGGACAAACCGTTCGCTCAATACGAGAATAAAGTTTGCACGTACGATAAATCAGAAACACGAATGTGAATCGCGAAAGAGGCCTAATCTCCGTTCAAATTATAGCTGACCGAAATGCGATCGATTTTTTCTTCATGTTGGATGGTTGGTGGCTTTGCAGACGAGTGATCTATATAGAAAAATAAAAAATAATAAACCATTGTGTAATAATTTGCAGCGTTTTTGGATTCTACGTACCTTGAAACGTAAACCATCAAATTTTAAGGGGGTGTTAAACTTTTTTTTTTCTTGGTCGATTCCAAAGGTTCATTATTGAAAATAATAAACCAAAAGCGACACAATTTTTGTTTTTCAAAAATTTTCCCATGTTTTTTTGTTAGAGATAAACGTGAAGTCATGGTTAGTCAGTCGGTCGATGTTCATTCCTCATTAGCTCACTGTTTCAAAATTGTACCTAAATTTGAATTTTCAAGGATTTTCGAAATTCAGTAGTGCATCTACCTGGAGAATTGAAAAACTAAAAGATTACATCCATAACTGACAGCCATAACTTTCACAATTCTCATCCGATTTTGATGAAATTTTCAGGGATTGTGTCGGTTGGCGTTTAGATGATCCCCTACGAAAATCATCACCCGGGACTGATAGTAGCCGCTGCGCATGCGCAAAAGTGATATCCTTCCCACAGCAATGACTTCTACGTTTCACATCCGATTTCGATGAACTTTTCAGGGATTATGCAAATTGGGTTGTAGATGGTCCCCTATGAAAATCATCATCCCGGACTGATAGCTGCTGCGCATGTGTAAACGTGAAATCCTTGCCACAGCCATAACTACTACATTTCTCATCCGATTTCGATGAACTTTTCAGGGATTATGCAAATTGGGTTGTAGATGGTCCCCTATGAAAATCATCATCCCGGACTGATAGCTGCTGCGCATGTGTAAACGTGAAATCCTTGCCACAGCCATAACTACTACATTTCTCATCCGATTTCGATGAACTTTTCAGGGATTACGCAAATTGGGTTGTAGATGGTCCCCTATGAAAATCATCATCCCGGACTGATAGCTGCTGCGCATGCGTAAACTTGAAATCCTTGCCACAGCCATAACTACTACATTTCACATCCGATTTCGATGAACTTTTCAGGGATTACGCAAATTGGGTTATAGATGGTCCCCTATGAAAATCGTGGCCCCCGAATTGAATGTATTTTACGCGCATGCGTAAACGTGAAATTCTTGCCTCAGCCATTACTTCTACATTTTCTAACAATATTCAGAGATTGTGCCGGTTGACGTGTAGATGGTCCCCTAGTGTAGTGGAAGGTATTGAGGTTGATGGAAGGTAGATTGATGTTTTGAGATTAACTACTATGTATCGGATCTTCTGTACAATCGGGTTATGGATGGCTATGTGCCATCCCTACTAGGCAGACTTTTTTTTCGTTCTCCTACCTTCACATGCCCAAATTACGAACTGTGCGACTGTCGTTCTCGAACTGCCTTGACAATGAGATTCAGATGAGCAGCCAAGCATCGTCTCTCCTCACCTTCGGTCCGCAGCGGGTCAAGTTCGGCACGCGATTCCGTACTCTTCAATCTTATCAAGCGATTACCTGCTTTAACCGTGGGACGACAATTGACGTTTGATGAGATAATCGAAAGCGTTGTTGAGGGCTGTTACTCGTAAATGTGGGGAAGGTAAACACATTCCAGCGCTTCGCTGAAGTTGAAAGAAATCATCTGCATGGGAATATTTTCTTTATAAATAAGGGGACGTCCTTCGTTTTTGAAAAGAATGAATTGTAAATGGTGGGTTTACAGTGGCGGATCCACGGGGAAGTAGCTTCTAAGCACCTACTTATTCAAAATAATAATCGCAATTTGGTGGATTTCTAGGATTATTGGGCCTTCTAGTGCTACTCGATATGGCAAAAGCTTACGACTCGTTCTTGAAAAGGGAATACCTGGTATACAAAGTGGAGATATAAACTTAAAATGGTTTAGGAGCCATCTGAATAACAAAATACGGTAGGAGTAACTGTAAGAGTGAACATACAATTAACCTAACTGTAAGAGTGAACATACAATTAACCCTAATTGGACCATGGTGTCACTAATGTCATCGAAAACATCTCAGGAACTCCACAGATGTTCCAAAGTGTCACCGGAATAACCAAATTTGAATTGCAATTTTAAATTTAAAGGACAGCAGAATTGTTTGTGGGCAATTGGAAGTCACAAAATTAAGACAACAATTTGAAATCGATAAAGCAAATTTCAATTTTTTTTATTAGGTCATTTTTTAGGACGTCCCACAGTAAGACTTGGGCGTCCTTATAAGATCGATCTGGGGTGAAGTTGGACAACACTCAACAGAAAAAAAAATAACCACACAGTAATCCGTTTTAGACCATTCTGAATCCAAATCCGCGAAAAAAACCATAGGTGTATGTCTGTGTGTGTGTGTGTGTATGTGTGTGTGTATGTGACAAAATCTTGTGTCGTCTGCACAGGCCTTAGTTCTCAACCGATTTTCCTGGTTCTTTTTTTGTTCGACGCGGAAAACTATCTAGTTGTGCACTACGTCGCCGGAATTTCGAATTTTGCCTTTTAAGGGGGGAAAGGGGGGGTTAATGCTCAAAAAACGTGCATTTTTGGGCATAATCTTGTGTCGTCTGCCCAGGCCTTAGTTCTCAACCGATTTTTGTGGTTCTTTTTTTGTTCGACGCGGAAAACTATCTAGTTGTGCACTACGGCGCCGGAATTTCGAATTTTGCCTTTTAAGGGGGGGAAAGGGGGGGGTTAATGCTTAAAAAACGTGCGTTTGCGGGCATAATCCTGTAAAATTTGCCCAGGCCTCAATTTCCAACCGATTAGTGAGTTTCTTTTTTTGTTTGACTCAAATAACTTCCGAGTTGTACATAATTTCACCCGAGTACCAAAATTCGCAAGGGGGGGGAGTGTAGTGGGGGGATAATATTCACAAAATATCCGATTTTTCAAAATTTCGGTTCCTTTACTGCTTACTAATTGTACCCAAGCTTTGAAATTGAGGAAAAATTCTCATTATACCTCCGGGTTTTCATGAATTATTCTCTGTAGCACCAAGGAAATAATAGTGGTGCCACCATGGTGCCAGGACACCATAAACCGCATATTTCGTGCTTTTTTTTTGTGTTTCACCTTGAATACGGATGTGAACCTCGACGGACCGCCTACTAAAACTAACAGATGAAAGTTCAATGTTACGACGTATTCCCCCTTTGGTGCCAGACTGGCACCATTGGTGGTGGTTGGGGGGGGGGGGGGGTGTGAACTCGAATTCGCATGTTGGGTATCGTAGATCATGGATTTTAAAATGCTCTTCAGATTCTAGGCTCCCATGCCGCTAGAAATGTTTTGGTAGATAATGGTGAGGGGGGGGGGGGTCACTATTTCTTGCCTAAAGTAATAAACCAAATTACATCGAGTGAAACAGTTTTATCGCTTACCAACTGGTTAACTGATCTAATGCTTATCCAATGGGACGTCCCCTGGAATGCATGCATTACTAAACAATATGTTTGACTTTTAAATCTCATAAAAAATGGATCGAAAAATTCAACTCTGACCATTAATTTTTAAATTCGAATTCAACTTTGGTTACTCCGGTGACATTTTGGAACAGCTGTGGAGTTCCTAAGATGTTTTTGATGACATTAGTGACACCATGGTCCAATTACGGATAATTATTTTGATTGGAAGTATAAGGAAAGTACAAGGAAGTGTAATATACTTCCACCACATATTATGTGGGCCAGTAATGTTTTTAATAAACACAAAAGACACCACTACAGAGCTCTGGGTGGTCTTATTTCCTTCCAAAGAATAAATTCTATTTTAAATTTATGAAAAAACAATACTCTTATAACGAGAGTTTTCGAGCTAAGGCGTTTTGAAAATTTCAGCCCTTATTTTTAAACCCTTAGAAGTGACCTACACCAACCAAAAGCTTCACAACTAGACGAATCGAAGAAAAACCAAAATACTAAAACCAAACCTAAATTACCAAATTACCGTACCAAATTTAACTACTTAGGAAACTAAGAAAAGTTTTCGAAGAAATCGATGACAAATTTTATGGGTCCAATTAGGGATACCAATTATACAAACAGTGGTCAATAATATTAATTTTGATTCCGTGGAGACGAATCGAATTTTTTTGAGGTTTTTGGTTCGGTCCAACGTTAGGTTCGGTTTATTCGGAATATTGAGACCACTCAATTGAGGAGTTAGATTCCAAAAGGTACTAAAGACCATTTTTAGTCAACACAATTCAGTTAACACTTTCCCAGGGTTTTAGAGGGGTAGTTTTTCTCAAAAATGCGATCGTTTTGGGGCAAAAGATAATCTATTCCCTTGAAAAACAAGGTTAAATATTCCGTTTAATTTCAAACGGAAAACCGTTTTTCCGTTTAAGTTCATTTTCTGGTATATCCAGCTCAATGGCGGTCTCTTATCCGTTTTGATTCCAAAAGTACTTCGTTCCTTTCCAAAAAGTACTATATTCATAAATCTGATATTTCAAATCTCGTTCAAAATTATTTTAAACTTTGAACTTATTTACTTTTCTTTTCAAAAATATTTATTATAATTTGGAAATATACCTAATAAATCATTGGTTTATAGCACATTGGTTAATACATCATTGGTTTATAGCTCGTTTTTCAGGTCGCTCTGGTTTTTCGCGTTTGTCTCACCTTAGACCAAAATGGATATAGTACCTTTTGGAATCAAACTCCTCAATTCTTCTAAAAATTCAATACCATTTTGAATTGATGAAAAAACAATACCTTTATATCGGGAGTTTTCGAACTAGGGTGCTTTTGGAAATTACAACTCCCAATTTTTCACCTCTTTGAAGTGACCGACATCAACCAAAAGCTTCGAGGCACAACTGGACCCCAAATGGGGCCTATACAGGGAGTAACACGAGTGGTTCAAAACTCGTTCACGATCTTCCACCCACGTGTTCTACAACTAATTTCCGACAAAAAGTGCCTCGTGACATTTTTTGGTATCCCCACTCAAAATGCCTTTTTTTTCACTTTGAAATTTTTTTTCTCGAGTTTTTGATCTTTGCTCAATAAATCTACCATAACTCCTTCAGTTCGAGAATTAGCTCAAATCTAAAAAATCTTTTGGAAAGAGCGTTAAATTTTCAATCTTTTTGATGCCCAATAACATTCTCTTAAGTGGAGTTGAGTTGTGCAAACGACATATGAAAACAAAACTCGTAAAAATCTTGAAATCGCCTGTTTTTTCAGTCGCCTGGTAACCATATCAATTCTTGACGCAGAATTGTGAAACTTTCCTAGAAAGTGCGCCAAAATCTCAGCTTTCCAACTGTTTAATAAAAAAAAATTATTTTACAATCGAGAAATTGCCGTTTGAATGCGGCAAAACGTGAATTTTTTTCAACGAAATCGACGGTTTGAAGGGGCGTCTTCACCGCCGCGGCTCCTCCGAAGCAGTAAAACCGTCGATTTCGTTTTCAAACAGAAATTTGTCTTTTAAATTCGAATATAAAATATTTTTCGATTACACCGTTGGAAAGCTGAGATTTTGGCGCACTTTTTAGGAAATTTTTCACACTTCTGCGTCAAGAATTGATATGGTTACTAGGCGACTGAAAAAACCAGCGATTTCAAGATTTTGACGAGTTTTGCTTTTCACGCGTCTTTTGCAAATCTCAACTCCACTCAGAAAAATGTTGTTGGGCATCAAAAAGATTGAAAATTTAACGCTCTTCAAAACGATTTCTTTAGATTTGGGCTAACTCTTGAATTGAGGGAGTTATGGTAAATTTATTGAGCAAAGATCAAAAACACGAAACAAATTGTCAAAGTGAAAAATAAGGCATTTGGAGTGGGGATACCGAAAAATGTCACGAGGCACTTTTTGTCGGAAATTAGTTGTAAAACACGTGGGAGGAAGATCGTGAACCAGTCGAGTTACACCGTACACAGGGTGCCCCATACGTTATCCACCAAACTTTGGGATTCGATTCTACAACTAATTTGCAACAAAAAAAAAAAAAAAAAATGTCTCGCAGCAATTTTTTTTTAACCCCCTTAAAATCCGACTTTTGCTTCCGAGTCTACCAAGGTAGCGGAAGCTTTGTTTTCACTTTTCAAGGACGAAAAAACAAGTTCTCCAAAATCAAAATTTCCACTCGCGTTTTGCGTTTCAGACCTTTCTGAACAATTTTGGTTCCGTGTCTGTCTGTCTGTGTGTCTGTCATGAATTCCTTGTAACGCGCATAACTATACGAAGTTATTGTCCGATTTCTATGAAATTTTCAGGGATTGTGCGGGTTGGTGTGTAGACGGTCCCCTATGAAAATCATCATCCTCGGACTGATAGAAGCGACTGCGCATGCGCAAACGTGAATTCCTTGTAACGGCCATAACTTCCACATTTTCCACCCGATTTCAATGAAATTATCAGGGATGTTACAGACTAGTATTTAGATGGTCCCCTAAGAAAATCATCATCCCCGGACTGATAGAAGCGACTGCGCATGCGCAAACGTGAATTACTTGTAACAGCCGTAACTTCAACTGTCCCCCAGGGGTCGTGGGTTCGAATCCCAGCCGAGGCTAAGTATTTTTTTGATCCAATCACATACATCTACTCACTTAATTTTTCATCCGAATTTGATGAAATTTTCTAGGATTGTCCAGATTAGCGTGTAGATGGTCCCCTATGAGGTTAGGGGAAGGTACTTAGAGATTGGTGTTTTGAGATTAACAACTATCCATCTGATCATCTATATAATCGGGTTATGGATACGAGGAAGCTATGTGCCACACCCTCTTGGCAGACGTTTTTGACTTTTAAGATTTTTTTCGTGTTTTCGACCTTACACCTTTAAAACGGTCATAACTCCCTTAAATTGCACTCAAAAATTAAAAATAAGAATACCGTTGGAAAGAGCGTGAAATTTCTCAATAGATGAGTTGTTGAAAAATTGAGAAAAACTGAACGCTATAGTAGTTTTTCTACCTCAAACTTTTCTACCTAAAAATTTGTCAATTTCTGTTTTTTTTTTTATTTAATTTTGATGATTTTTCCCCATGGAAACAAGGTATTTGCCAGAGAGGCTCAAAAGCTAAAAAACTTCTCCATTTTATCAGCTTTTTAACGGTCACCCAATTTTTAGTTTTACTGTGAAATTAAAGGGAGAAAATGGTATTTCAATGCGGAAAAACGTGCATTTTTTTGACGGTTGGACGGGAGGAATCCGGGGTCTGCTCCGCCGCCCATCCTCCCAAGCACCACGTCAAACCGTCGATTTCGTTGAAAAAAAAAAAAAGTTTTTTCCCATTGAAACACCATTTTCTCCTTCAAATT
The DNA here is from genome assembly GCA_009739505.2 of Apolygus lucorum. Taxonomy (NCBI): domain Eukaryota; kingdom Metazoa; phylum Arthropoda; class Insecta; order Hemiptera; family Miridae; genus Apolygus; species Apolygus lucorum. The sequence continues at coordinate 62,643,900 of CM019183.2, read as the reverse complement.
CCACAGTAAAACTAAAAATTGGGTGACCGTTGGAAAGCTGATGAAACGGAGCAGTTTTAAGCTTTTGAGCCCCTCTGGCAAATACCTTGTTTCAGTGAGTAAAAATCATCAACATTTTCACCAAAACCAGAAATTGACTATTTTTCAAGTTTGAGGTAAAAATAGTACTCTAGCGTTTTTCCAACGATATCCTTATTTTTAATTTTTGAGTCTAATTTGAGGGAGTTACGATCGTTTGAATGATGTAAGGTCGAAAACACGAAACAAATCTTAAAAGTAAAAAAAGTCGGATTTTAAGGGGGTTAAAAGAAAATTGCTTGGAGACACTTTTTGTTGCAAATTAGTTGTAGAAACTACTCCCGAAGTTTGGTGGATAACATATGGGACACCCTGTTACTAAATTTCATCAAATCATTCATTTATTGTTGTTCGGTTCAGTGTTGTTGTTGAAAATTATAAACCAAAAGTGCTGGTCAATTACATTTTTTTGACCTTTTATGTACAGATAGCAATTATTTGGAGTGAAATACACGAGTTTTTGATGGGGTTTCATGTAAACATTACGTTACAACAGTCCTGTAAAGTGTGATTGCAGTTACCTACTACATTGCTGATGATTATCATCATCCTGTATTCAAGATGCACGGCTGCTGTATTTCTCTATAACTGGGAGGATTAGCCACACGACACTCTACGAGCGACGTACGACTTCCCTGCGGTGATCTTCCTTTGGTCAAGGTGTAGACCGATAAGGAGGGTGGGTGTATCATAGCGTGCCTCGTAGGCTCCTAATGACAGCTAAAGACTGCTTGCTTTGACGCGCTCGGCTGCCTGAGTTTGAGAGAACTTCAAAAACTTCATAGCTCAACCGGAACTTCGAACGTTTTAAAATAACGCTCATCCTCTTTGACGCAATTCGTCAAAAAACACAGGTTCTTTCCCAACAATTACTTTCGCCTAAATGTTCATAGGGGTTTTCATGGGTCCTGGGAAGGGGTCAAGACTGACCAGGGTGTAATTTCAAGTGATTTCGTATATAAAGGCTGTAATGGCGGGGAACGGTGTCCAGTCGTCATGTCGTCGTTTTGTGTCACGTGTCTCGTCGCTCTTTGTGTAGGCGTGTCTTCGGCTGCAGAATTTGCGCCGCCGCACGATTCGTTGATCGGGAAGGCGGTGGCTGCTCCCAGAGTTCATCCTGAGTCTCTTCAGGGCTTCGACATCTCCAGGCTGAGTCCTGAACAGAGACAGATTCTAGCTTTCAGGTAGGTTCTCTAATGGGACTCACAACTAATAAGTGATTATCCTACCGCTGAAACGTAATAGTTCTGGGGGTTTGTATGATTGTGTTAGTTTACCATAATAATCTTATGGACGTTCTACTCTACCCTCAGAAACTATACGTTCACCTGAATACCTACTCCTTGATGAAAACCTACTCAAGGAAAAGGGATGATAAATTGATTCAAACAAAATATGGAAAAGATAAATGGATACATCATCCCAAAAGCAATGAGGCTTCTATCTATACAGGTTATCTGACGGGTCCAGGGGAAAACGCTGCAAATTATTACACAATGGTTTATTATTTTTATATAGATCACTCGTCTGCAAAGCCACCAACCATCCAATATGAAGAAAAACATCAATCGCATTTCGGTCAGCTTTAATTTGAACGGATATTAGGCCTCTTTTGCGATTCACACTCATGATTCTGATTTATCGTACGTAAAACCCTTAAATTCTCGTAGGGAGCGAACGGTTTGTCCTACAGGGCTCCGCGTGGTCTCAAAAAATTCTAAAAATTCTTTGAAAATTGAAGGAAAACCAATACCTTTACATCGAATTTATTGAGTTAGGGCGTTTTAAAAATTTCAAAATTTATTTTTGAACCCTTAGACATCAACATCAACCAAAATCTTCGGGGCACAACTAGACCCCAAATGGAGCCTACATACCAAATTTCATCAAAATCGGTCAATGCTAAGTGGCAAAAGTGCCGCTTACTGCTGACGGACGGCCAAATTTCTATTCGATTTTTGGATTCGAACTCGTGTATTCATTTAAGTTTTTCCCATTTTGGTTTATTATTTTCAATAATGAACCTTTGGAATCGACCAAGAAAAATTTTTTTTTAACACCCCCTCAAAATTTGATGGTTTTTTCAAGGTACGTAGAATCCAAAAATCGAATAAAAATTTGGCCGTCCGTCCGCCGTACGCCGTACGCGGCACTTTTGCGACTTAGCATTGATCGATTTTGATGAAATTTGGTATGTAGGCTCCATTTGGGGTCTAGTTGTGCTCCGAAGATTTTGGTTGATGTAGGTCACTTCTAAGGGTTCCAAAATCAATTTTGAAATTTGAAAACGCCCTAACTCAAAAAATTTGATATAAAGGTATTGTTTTTCCTTCAATTTAAGATTCTATAGAATTTTTAGAATTTTTTAAGACCACCCGGAGCTCTGTAGGACAAACCGTTCACTCTCTACGCGAATTTAAAGTTTGGACGTACGATAAATCAGAAACACGAGTGTGAATCGCAAAAGAGGCCTAATGTCCGTTCAAATTAAAGCTGACCGATCGATGTTTTTCTTCATGTTGGATGGTTGGTGGCTTTGCAGACGAGTGATCTATATAGAAAAATAAAAAATAATAAACCATTGTGTAATAATTTGCAGCGTTTTTCTCTGCCAATGATTGTTCAATTTTTGAAGGTTTCAGCGGCAATATTTTAGTTTTCCAATTAGCTGCTTTACTAATGAATTTCAAAAATCCTTTAAAATTTCAAATTTAGGTACAAATTTTAAAGTTGGAGTGCCTGTAATTTGGGGAAATACTATCCCAGAAAGATGAACGAACGGCGACCGACTGAGGTATCGATATGCTTGCCATCAAGTGGACTCTGGGAGGCAGGACTGGTCAACGGTTCGAAGAATATCGGGCGGTTTATTCTATACAATTTTCACTGATTTATTGGGTATTTTTCCTTCAAAAAAGTTTGAATAAATCATAAATCTTAACTGCATTTTAGGTCGACTAATTTTTGTTATCCTCGCAGATTTTATCGACGCCAAATTTTGTTTTGTATAAATTAAGAAATCATTCGGACTTTTTTTGCTGTCGCAGAATGGAACTGCTGAGGAGGAGACGCGCAGCTCTGGCTGCTCAGGCTGTTAACCCTGCACCTGCCTCAGCTGAACTCTCGCAGAAGCAATCAGCAGCACCAGCCGAATCAGCTGATTCCGACGACCTGGAAGGAGCCAACACTTACGGCCTCGGAGCGGCTTTCCCATTTCTGGGACTCTACGGACTGGGTCTTGGAGGCCTTGGTGTAGGTAATAAGCCACCTCAAACTAACCCTTTCCTAAAGCACGAGAGAAGTTAATTCAGCACTAGCAATTCTAATTATTTTTTACAATTATTTCCTAGTGTTGGATGCAGGAAAAAAATTCATTTCTCGTCAAGATAAGGGTTAACCCTGTTAATAAGGGTTAACAAAAACGCTGCAAATTATTACACAAAAGATCCTTCCCTACCAACCATAGGTGCCTACTACGTACTAGGGCATTGTTGAAAATTTCATCCCTTCATTTCCATTTGGTATGTGGTTGGGGTTGAAATTTTCAAAAATACCCTAGTACGTAGTAGGCACCTATGGTTGGTAGGGAGGGATCTATACAGAAGGGTGATCTATACAGAAAATAATAAACTTTTGGGCAATGATTTTCTGCGTTTTAGGGCTGCTAGGCTATCAGATGACGAAGACAGACACTGTTGCTTAGTAGGCTCATTGTAGGCTCGATTAATTGAAGGGGTCACCCGAATAACGTTCTATACACCAAACTACCAACTTTACAGGAGAGCCAAAAAATGGGGTCCAAAAATTTGACCAAGGGCATTTAATGCCCTTTTTTCAACATTACTCCACTAAGTCAAGTACATACCACTGTAACAAACATCCTTGACGGGTCTTATGAATTTCAAATGGATGGTGCAAGTTTTATGGTCAAACGTTTTTCTTTTTCTATGCATTAACGTTCTAAACGACAGTTCTTTGCTGGTTATTGTAACGTTCTTGCATGCTCATGCCGTTTTATGATTTTTTCTCAAAACGAAAATTCTAGAAATGATGGCCAGTATATCTCATGAGTATAATATATCAATACTGCAATTAAATTTGTAAAAATTCAATTACTTACTTGCAAGTAAAAAAACTCAATTTTTTGTGATTTTTTTTCCACTAATATTTTTTCTTTCAAGAATAATAAAATTGGCAAAAATGTCTCGATCAGGTAGCAATCAATATTAGGTTGGTACTCATATTGTTGAAACATTGAAAAACTGTATTTTTGTAGATGCTTTCATAACCCTGTACTTGGCAAAGTATCCCCATGGCGATTCTTTCTCATTTTCCCCCTAAAGCGTACTTTAGGCCCTCCAAAAACATGTTGAATTGAAAAGCTTTTAAAATGTTGAAATTTGAACAAATTTCCAACACATGTGGTATAGTAAGTACATTTATATCGTGCACTGCCAAGTCACCGATGAATGGGAATTGTAATTAAATAAAATGTAGGTATTTCGTTCTATTTCAAACAGAATAAAATGAAAAGAAAAAACAAAAGGGGAAAAAAGAAGCCATAAATAAAATAATGGAAGAATAGCTAGTAATAATTACTTGCAAGGACCAATTATTATACCTTCTTTAGAAATAAAGAGTTTATTATCTAACATTTTGGTACTTTTCTTCTGGGGATTTGTTTAAATTTTGTCCCTAAAGTGTACCCTTAGCCCTCTAAAACATGATGAAAATGACAAACTTCCATAATAGTAAAATTTGTAAAGAAAACACGTATGGTATATTAGACGTTGCGAAGTACAGGGTTAACACTTGGTAGGCTTAAAACAATACAGTTTCTCGTTTCTTGTAATTGTAATTATTACAATTTATTTCTTGTCAAGACCTGGATGGATAAAAATTGTTTGGCTCTCAACGTAAATAAAACCTCGCTAATACGGTTTTCTTTTTCTGACCGAGATTGCACTAGTGGCTTTTCATCACTTTTCTTGTTTTCACAATTCCAAACCACGTTCTTGTAATTTCCTGTCATTGGCTAAAAATGTAAATACCTGGGAGTCATATTTGATCGTAACCTTAACCCATTCACTTTTCATAATGATGAAGATAATGGTTTGGTTTCTAAATTGAGAAAATTATTTTACGTTTTTAAGGTATCCCGAAATTTCCTGTCCATTGTGCAGTTGAGAACTATTTATTTTGGCTTAGTTTTTGGTTTATTGAAGTACGGTATTGTTGTATGGGGAAGTGCGGGCAAGACTAGACTAAGCTCCTTGCAAGTTACACATAATATCATACTTAAGATAGCCCTTCGGAAGATTTCACGATAACCCACTGTGCTGCTTCACTATGAACTTTTACAGTTTCTTTACGCTTGTAAGATTAATCCTGACATGTCGAGTTGTCTTGTGAGTTTTAAGAGACAAATCCTGACCAAGATAAAGGAGTTTCATTAATGTATGGAGTTTCCGTTTTGGGACAGTTTTTTGAACATTGCAGTTGCTAACTGTTAGTTTGCTTAAATATTTTTGGCTGAGATCTGCTCCACCAGCCGCCACAAGTTCTTTCGAACTTATTTGGTTGGTGGGCAGAAGGAAATTCACTTATTTTTCGTAGGTATGCCATTCTAGATGTAAATACCTTCTTTCTGTCAATAAACTCATATTCTAAATTCTAAACTCATTGGAGATAGATATCGCAGAGCAGGTACAACATCTCATCTTCAGCCTCCTCAAAGCAATAAGTATGAGACGTTAACCAATTTCCGGCCTTTGATGCATTTTTGCATCGTCATAATAATGATTTTTTAAAATATTGAAATAGTGGAAAATCTTTGTAGAAGAATTTTTTCTCGTTCATGCTGTTCCTAAACTTTTCAAAGAAAAAATGTCCTCGACATTCGCGAGCTCAATGCAATTTGGGAATTTTTTTTTTTGAAAAAGAGGTCCTTTGACCGAGAGCATGATTATGGTTGCTCAAATTTGGTCCTGGGAGAGAGCGTTCTGGGCCATGAGTCGAAACAGATTCCTGTTCATAAAAATAAACTTTTAGATTTTATATAGATTTTTTAAAAATGTTTGACAATGAAATGGATAAATTATATTGATTTGGAAAACAGAGACCTTTGAAATCCTATTAAAATGTAAAATTCATAAAATTTGGAGCATTTTTGCTCTCGATTGGTGAGCAAAAATGCCATTTAAGGAGCTTAAATTTAAGAGAGCTTAAAATGCCATTTAAGCTCACCAATCATTTGATGATGCCTTATTTCGGCCGGCATTCTGTAAAATACAACTACCGTCGGCTTGAAATGGGTTAAAAACGGAATTGATTTCCCGTTTTGCAGATACCTTAGGTGAACGGCACTAACGCTTTTTGACATTTTATGTCTTTACTATGGCACATAAATGAATAATCGTCACGCGGGGAGCGTTATGAGGGGAGCGTTACGAGGGGAGCGTTACGCGGAAATTTCTGATGATTTTCAGGTACAACCAATCGTTCCTAGGGAAAACTAACTTCCTCATTTTCCACCCCACAAAAATCGTTCACCACTCATTGGAAAGCTCTAATTTATTAAACATAAGACATAAAATGTCTCTCGTGGTTGCGTACTTGTACGAAAGCTGTATCCACCGTTTGTGTTTTCTTCAGTTTTTCGATTTCGAACTTTACTGTTTCTTTCGGAATATTTTTTCTTCATACAATTACATTTGATTCAGGATACTTTTGACTACTTTCTTTCCTGTAATTTATTATGTTTTCTTGTATTAGCTATAAGCGTCGAAGTTAATGATCCATAATAATGGGAAATGCATCTAGACCTCTTCGTCCAAATTAAAAAAATTTTCAACTACATTTTTTTTCGTGATGATACAAGCAATAATTTGGAAAAGTGAGCTTATAGCGCTCAATCGAAGTATTAAAAAAATCTACAGAACTTTATGATTTGAAAATCGGGATTGCAGCGTCGGTGTTCTTTTATTTAGGAACATGATCTAGAGACATTTTTTGACCATAGGGCAAGATGGCAATTACATAGCGGTGAGATGTTAGGAGAGAGTGAGAGGGAGCAAGAAGAAGAGGTTTGAGGTATCAGGAAGGAAATAAAGAATGGAAATGGTTTTTGTTGAACAATCCAAACCTCGGATCATCAACAGCGGCTCAACTCATTGGATAGTTTATAAACTGAACGATTTATTGCTTATTTCCAGGACTTGGCCCTCTTGCGTTCGCTGGACTTCTTGGATGACGTGAGGGGAGTCCCTGAGAAGAACTTCTAGAACTTCCGGGAGCGGATTACAATTTTTTACGTGTTATTTATTACTCCTTTATTTATTCTTGGTTTAAAAAAAATAAAAACCGTCAAATGGTGACAAGTCGTGATTCTTTTGAATCCTCTCCATTTTCCTATTTTTTATTCAAAAACAATTTCGTATGTAGGGATCAGCCTCTTAGTTCATATTATCGAATTTTCAACGAAAATGTAGCTGTTGCAATGGACTCAAAATTTTTAGCATGGACTTTGCTTCCGAGTCTACCAAGGAAGCGGAAGCTTTGTTTCCACTTTTCAAGGTTGTAAAACAGTTCTCCAAAATCGAAATTTGCACTCGCGTTTTACGTTTTAGACCTTCCTCAACAATTTTGGTCCCGTGTCTGTCTGTCTGTCTGTCATGAAATCCTTGCCACAGCCATAACTTCTACAATTCTCATCCGATTTCGATGAAATTTTTAGGGATTATGCGGGTTGTGATGTTTTGAGATCAACTACATACATCGGATCATCCATACATAGATTACATATTTATAATCTATTATATGAATGTAAAATTGATTGGGTCTACTGGAGCATGTTTATGTGAAAATATAAACGAAAATTACAAGAAATGAACTATTTTTAATAATTAAAAGTTAGTTAGTTAGTTGAATAGTTAGGTACCACTTTTTCCGTTAACACGAAATTCCCACTTTTTACTTTTGTCTTATGGATTTTGAAACCGGGATTAACCGAAATATTAAAAATAGTTCATTTTTTGTAATTTTGGTTTATTATTTTCAATAATGAACCTTTGGAATCGACCAAGAAAAAAAAAGTTTAACACCCCCTCAAAATTTGATGGTTTACGTTTCAAGGTACGTAGAATCCAAAAATCGAATAAAAATTTGGCCGTCCGTACGCCGTACACGGCACTTTTGCCACTTAGCATTGACCGATTTTGATGAAATTTGGTATGTAGGCTTCATTTGGGGTCTAGTTGTGCCCCGAAGATTTTGGTTGATGTAGGTCAGTTCTAAGGGTTCCAAAATGAATTTTGAAATTTTGAAAACGCCCCAACTCAAAAAATTCTGATATAAAGGTATTGTTTTTCCTTCAATTTAAGATTCTATAGAATTTTTAAAAATTTTTGAGACCACGCGGAGCTCTGAACTTAAGGGTTGGACTTACGATAAATCAGAAACACGAGTGTGAATCGCAAGAGAGGCCTAATCTCCGTTCAAATCTAATGAAAGAATTCCGTCGGTCAACCCGAGTCCCAGCCTCTAAACTATTACTTTTTTATTACTGTTATTATAAAAGCTTTTATTTAGTTCACCTGTCCCGTTGTATGTCATTCATGAAATCTTGCAAGTTAATTTTGATCCAATTCCCGGTATCCGATTGAGCTGAAATTTTGCATGCGTGTGTGAATCGCATGACAATGCAATATTATTAACTAGCTGAAAAGCCTACTAATAGCAGGCAAAAACGATTCCTCCGACTCCTCCCGACTCCGATTCTTTTGACTATCCACGCCTCCCACTCCCTCCCACTACTCTCGCCTCCAACTCTGATTCCTTTGACTATCCTCGCCTCCCACGCCCTCCCACTACTCTCGCCTCCAACTCTGATTCCTTTGACTATCCTCGCCTCCCACTCCCTCCCACTACTCTCGCCTCCAACTCTGATTCCTTTGACTATCCTCGCCTCCCACTCCCTCCCACTACTCTCGCCTCCAACTCTGATTCCTTTGACTATCCACGCCTCCCACGCCCTCCCACTACTCTCGCCTCCAACTCTGATTCCTTTGACTATCCTCGCCTCCCACTCCCTCCCACTACTCTCGCCTCCAACTCTGATTCCTTTGACTATCCACGCCTCCCACTCCCTCCCACTACTCTCGCCTCCAACTCTGATTCCTTTGACTATCCTCGCCTCCCACTCCCTCCCACTACTCTCGCCTCCAACTCTGATTCCTTTGACTATCCTCGCCTCCCACGCCCTCCCACTACTCTCGCCTCCAACTCTGATTCCTTTGACTATCCTCGCCTCCCACGCCCTCCCACTACTCTCGCCTCCAACTCTGATTCCTTTGACTATCCTCGCCTCCCACTCCCTCCCACTACTCTCGCCTCCAACTCTGATTCCTTTGACTATCCACGCCTCCCACTCCCTCCCACTACTCTCGCCTCCAACTCTGATTCCTTTGACTATCCTCGCCTCCCACTCCCTCCCACTACTCTCGCCTCCAACTCTGATTCCTTTGACTATCCTCGCCTCCCACGCCCTCCCACTACTCTCGCCTCCAACTCTGATTCCTTTGACTATCCTCGCCTCCCACTCCCTCCCACTACTCTCGCCTCCAACTCTGATTCCTTTGACTATCCTCGCCTCCCACTCCCTGAGACGTCTCTCGCCACCGACTCCTCCCGTCCCCTACTCTTCCCGGCTCCGATTCCTCCGACTCTCCCCACTCCCGCGACCCCTCTAACTCCTCCTGATCTGCAACGTGCATACGTACATACATATGGTTGTCCTTTTATGAATATAGATTTTCTGAGGCCAACTCCCAATTCATAGGGGGCCATCCTCCATCTAATACATAAAACCTCGAACGCCCATGAACTTTGCTGATCCGGAGGGGGTGGGAGGAGTCAGAAGAGTCGAGGGTAGGAGAAGTAGGAGTCGAGAGGTTTCGGAGGGGCGTGAGGCGGTGGAATCGGAGGCGGGAGGAGTCATAGGAGTCGGGGTAGGAGGAGCAGGAGGCGAGAGGGTTTGGCGGGGGTGGGAGGCGGTGGAATCAGAGGCAGGAGGAGTCGTGGATGGGAAGAGTCAGAGTCCTTGTAACATCGCCCCCCCCCCTCTCACACCCAGCTGTTGTTTTTAGCTGCAAATTATTACACAATGTTTCATTATTTTTCTATATAGATCACTCGTCTGCAAAACCACCAACCATCCAACATGAAGAAGTAGGGATGTCCCCAAAGTATCGATACTTCTTTAAAAAAGTATCGATGCATATCGATACTTTTTTTCCTGATATATATCGGACTTAAATGACATTTTACCCATTTTTGTGAATGTATCAAAAAGTATCGATACTTCAAAATATCTATACTTTTTGAAAGTATCGTATCGATACTTTTAGATACTTTCTAGATGTATCGATAGGATATTATATCGATACATTTGAAGTATCGGTTATCCCTATGAAGAAGAACAGCGATCGCACTTCGGTCAGCTTTAATTTGAACGGAGATTAGGCCTCTTTTGCGATTCACACTCGTGTTTCTGATTTATAGTAAGTCCAACCCTTGAATTCTCGTAGGGAGCGGACGGTTTGTCCTACAGAGCTCCGCGTGGTCTCAAAAAATGCTAAAAATTCTATACTATCTTACATTGATGGAAAAACAATACCTTTATATCAACATTTTTTGAGTTAGGGCGTTTTCAAAATTTCAAAATTCATTTTTTGAACCCTTAGAAATGACCTACATCAACCAAAATCTTAGGAGCACAACTAGACCCCAAATAGAGAATACATACCAAATTTCATCAAAATAGGTCAATGCTAAGTGGGGAAAGTGCCGCGTGTGGCGGACGGACGGCCAAATTTTTATTCGATTTTTGGATTCTACATACCTTGAAACGTAAACCATCAAATTTTGAGTGGGTGTTAACTTTTTGCTTCCGAGTCTACCAAGGTAGGAAGCTTTGTTTTCACTTTTCAAAGATGAAAAAAAAGTTCTCCAAAATCAAATTTTCACTCGCGTTTTACGTTTTAGACCTTCTTGAACAATTTTGGTTCCGTGTCTGCCTGTCTGTGTGTCTGTCTGCCTGTCGTGAATTCCTTGTAACGCGCATAACTATACGAAGTTATTGTCCGATTTCCATGAAATTTTCAGGGATTGTGCGGGTTGGTGTGTAGACGGTCCCCTATGAGGGTAGTGAAAGGTACTTGGAGATTGGTGTTTTGAGATTAACTTATTAACTTATTAACCCATTTCCGCCGACTGTGCCAGAGCTGGCACGACGCAAGGGGTGACTTTCACGATTTCCTGTTCATTCCTACTTGCTCATGAACAATCCTTCTCTGTGCCTTCCACTTCAGCAGGTCCTCATGCGAATCCCCTCCGATTTTCATTCGCTTTTGAGTCTTTGTCTAGGCGTGAGTGAAGTTTGAATTTAATCAAGATTCTACCGACGAGAATAACCCGACTCTGTGCTGCTATAAGCACTCTATTAGTGTATACTAACATTTTTCTCTTAGCTTTCCATGAATTCTTGTTATTTATGGTCATTTGAAGGAATTAAAACAATTTTTTCATTTTCGACTTCTTTTGGTTAGATCTGGTGTCCTTGGAAAATCGGGTGTGCCAGATCTGGCACAGTCGTCACATAGGTAGTGTCAAGAATTCGGAACTTTTTTGAGAGCTGGGGAATGTAGGAGTTATGGCTATTACAACGATTTCACGTTTGCGCATGCCCAAAATGCTCTCAATTTGGGGGTCATGATCTTCATAGGGGACCATCTCCACCCCAATTCGCATAATTCCTGGAAATTTCATCGAAATGAGATGGAAAAGTAGAACTTATATCCGTAAATAGGAAATACACGTTTGCACATGCGCAGCGGCGGCTACTATCAGTCTTGGGAATGATGTTTATAGGGGACCATCTACACGCCAACCCACACAATCCCTGGGAATTTCATCGAAATCGGATGAGAATTGTAGAAGTTTTGGTTGTGGCTAGGATTTCATGACAGACACACAGATAGACAGACACGGAACCAAAATTGTCCAGGAAGGTCTGAAACGTAAAACGCGAGAGGAAATTGTGATTTTGGAGAACATCTTTTTTTCAACCTTGAAAAGTGAAAACAAAGCTTCCGCTACCTTGGTAGACTCGGAAGGAAAAAGAGAAGCGAGGCTCAAGCCACAAAATATTCTACGTATCATGTTTTGTAGTGGGGTTGTGATTTGCAACTGGTTGGCTAATGAATAGTGTGGTGGCTATAGCTTCCACGAAATATGGACATGTCCATATTGCTTATGGATATTTATTGCTTTTGAGAACCTCTTAGGCAGAAAATAAAATCATTTCTGTCCCTCGACCACACCTTATCCATCAGTACAATCGCAATATGGGAGGGACTGATCGCATAGACCAGGACATCAATAGATATAAAACTGGTATTAGAGGGGAAAAGTGGTAGTGGCCACTATTATGTTGCTCATAGACGTTAGCCTCAACAATGCGCGTCTTATATGTGTGCGTACTATACTCTATTATTCTTGTCAAAATATTGTTTGATAAAAATTTTATTTATGGAATTTTCTCAAAAAACTACTCTGAGTGACGACTGTGCCAGATCTGGCACGGGGGGATACGCCCCCCCTATGGGTGCAAAATGTAAACTTATATTTTTCCTAGCTTATTTGAGGTTCAGTAACATTGTTTTGAGGTAAATTTATATTATGTTAAGACAACTAATAGGTAAGTTACCTACTCTATTTATTTTTTAAGAGTGACCACCAGTGAACCTAGTGACCCAGTGAAATCGAGTGAAACCTCGTTATCTCCAAACACCCAATGAGAGGCCTTCCCTACCATTGCTTCCTCGCGTCGACGCTTGCTGGCGCCTACAGGTCTCCCGCAGTCTCTGTATTCCATCGTCAAAGGCCACAGCTCCCTCAAGCCAATTTAAATCTTTCGCCATCTACCTACTGTCGATCTGGTTGAGATCACCAGCATTCTCATCCTGCATTTTTTCTTTGGATTCCGCATCAGGCGACTGGCTCCTTCATCCTTCTGTACAATCGTCGATCGATGTAAGTACTACGACCGATTAACCCCCCGCAGCCTATCAAAATGTTGGATCACATGGCGCTCACCACACTTCTGCTTTCAGCTCTCTTCGTCAGGAAGCAGCAACGTGTCTGCCGAGTCGATTCAATACCTACCATCGTATTCTCCGTGGGAAGGACTCCTCCACCGGAAGGCCTGGGTGTCGTCTCGATAAGTAGCTGCCCTGATCCATAAGAATCGGTCGGTCATTTTATTTTACCTTTTTTTTCCCCTTTATCGGCCTTTCGAAAGAACTTTTTTTCGGGACGTAAAAAAAATGCAATTCATAGTTTTTTGGTTGTCCGTAGATTAAGAATTTATTTTTGTCTTTCAAAGGAGCTCCTAAGTAGGATAGTAGGATTTACCTTTTCTCGAAGATTTTTTGGATCCATTGTTTGGTCCTTTTATTTTTTTATTTTTCAAAATAAACTTATTCAGACTAGAGTTAATTGGTTAGTTTTATTATTTATAAACGCCCCTACTCAGTCTAAACACTGGTAGCAGAGCGTGGTTTGATTGTTCAACCAAAATTGATTTTTTTGAATTTCTACATAGGTACGTAATTTATGATTTTTCCTTAAGTTTTGGAAAATATTATCCTCGAAATTTTGTCATTAATTGGGTCATTTGATCTTGATAAATATTTCGGTAGGTATTCCACATAGGTACCTACTTATTTCGTGTTGGCAATTTTTATATTGCAATCAATAGGTACACACATTATTTGTTGTACTCAGTTGTCTTAACACTACATACTACGTATTTCGTAGCATTATCTCACTTGCATGATCATTCATCTTTATTATTTCATCAAGTTTGAACCATATTTCCATTTCCCGAAAATATTCCTTTTCTTTCATACTGTCTGGTCACCTAACCATTGTTGGTATATTGTGAATGAACAATTTTCATTTACAACATGGACGCGGAAACGATTCAACGGGTTGCTTCTCTTCAAAGAACAATGAAAACAAGTGTTGGGCAGATTAAACATATTTACGACATGAGTAAATTAGCTCTGTCGGATCCGCAAAACGTTAATGCATTTAGAGGCGCCTTCAAATCGTTGGATAGGTACTTCACGCAGTACGAGTCAGCTTACGATGAACTTGTAGTTATTTATGACATTCATAAAATGACTTCGTCGTTTCCTGTTGACGCTGATGTTTCAAACATGCAGGGGACACGAAAATGTTATTATCAAATTCATACAAATTTTGAAATTATTCAAGTTCCACTCAGCTCGTCATCATCTGCGCACATTTCTTCACCTGCGTTGAATTACCCGATCTCCAATGAATCACGAGTAGAGTTACCTAGGATCGACGTGCCCAAATTTGATGGAAAACTTTTAAATTGGCCAAAATTTCGTGACACGTTCCTCTCGATGATCCATAGAGAAGATGCTCTACCTCCGATTAAAAAATTTCATTATTTGAAAATGGCACTTTCTGGACCTGCTGCTACGGTCATAAATCACTTACCCCTCGAGGCAAATAATTATCCAGTTGCTTGGGAAGCTCTCGAGAAATTTTATGATTGTAAGCGCATGCTTGCTTCGGCTTATCTCAATCAGGTACTTGATTATAAGCCCACGTCCGGAAACCAGACAATCGCTACTCTCAAATCGTTTTTGAGTACAGTAGGAGACAACTTAGCTGCGTTCAAGCAGCTTAATATCGCGGATGAAGCCTCATTTGTGCTATTTCATCTTGCCAGTCGTGGTCTTGATCGCAAAACTCGTGAACAATTTGAGTTGGCCCATAAAAATGTTGATTTTCCGTCTCACGACCAACTCACTAAATTCATTCGTGAGAAATGTATGGCCATGGAGTTAGCCGACGGTCATATCAATTTTGATAAAAATTTGGAAAATTCAACAAAGGGCAGTGATTCTAAAAAATCGAGTGCCTATGGTAATAAAACCAAACCCAAACTTTCGCTAATAGCTAATAATGGTGATGGCTATTCTAAGTCTACTTTGACTTGTTTTATTTGCAAGCAAAATTGCAAATCAATTTCAAATTGTAAAATGTTTCTCAATGCGGATACGCGTCAACGTTTCCAATGGTTGAAACATTGGAAAGGGTGTAAAAATTGTTTATCACCTCTTCATAATACCAAATCTTGTGGTTCACAATGGACATGCAAATATTGTAAATTGAAGCATAACTCTTTGCTGTGCTTATCTCATCAGTCCATCAATGCCGAGGTCACTAATTCTATTTCTACAACTTCTAGTTCTGACAGGTCTGGTTTACCTTCTTCCGGAACTTCGATGCATTCTGTTTCCTATCAGCCTTCTCAAATATTAATGGGTACTGTTGTTGCCGAAGTCCAGGATTCTAGAGGGCAATTTCAACAGATTAGACTTGTTATAGATTCCGCGAGTCACTATTCATTCATTACTCAAAGATGTACTCAACGATTGGGTCTCAATGTCCTTCAAGGTAATCGCAGGATCTCAGGTATCGGTCAGACATCATTCACCGGTTCGAAAGGAGAAGTTTCATGCGTAATCAAACCCCGATCAAGGTCAAGTCCTAATTTAACTACAAACGCTCTCGTAGTTAAGGAAATTACATCCTTTCTACCTACGACAACTCTTTCTTACGATATGTGGCGTCATTATCTTCCATTCTCGCTCGCAGATCCGAAATTTTTCGAATCAGGTCCAATAGACTTTCTTTTGGGGTGTGACCTATTTGCTGATATATGGACAGGTGCTCCTATTGTCGTACGTCCGGATCTTCCTAAATTGTTCCCAACAGTTTTTGGACATGTCGTCATTGGGAAATTTTTGACTTCGGACACTTCTCGTAACAAAGGCACTGCGTTACTCGTCGCTTCGTCAAATGAAGATGTAAATCTTGATCTCCAAACATTTTGGGAACTCGAAGAACCTACTCCTTCTCATGATGCGTTGTTGAGTCCTGATGAGTCAGCGTGTGAAGTCCATTTTCAGCAAACTCACTACCGAAGAGCTGATGGAAGCTATGTAGTTCACCTTCCATTCAAAAATGAAATTCCGAATTTCGGAAATCGTAATCCTACTGCGTTGAGACGTTTTCACAATTTAGAGGACAAATTGCTTAGAAATCCAACATTTCGCTCCAAGTATGTTGAATTCATGCGTGAATATGAGCACTTGAACCATATGAGCCCCATAGAATCTGAACCGAAGTATATACTCCCTCATCATGGAGTTTTTAAAACTGATGGATTACAAAATAAAATTCGAGTCGTCTTTGATGGGTCAGCAAAAACCATGAATGGGTCGCTAAATGATCACCTATTTGTTGGTCCCAAATTACAAACAGATATCCGTAATATTCTGTTGAATTTCAGAGCACATCGAATAGTTTTCGTTACGGATATTGTAAAGATGTATCGCAATATTTGGGTACATCCAAATGATTGTGCCTTCCAGTGCATTTACTGGAGATACGATATTTCTGAAGCTATGAAAACTTTTCAGTTAAAGACTGTAACTTACGGTTTATCATGTTCACCGTACTTAGCTTTACGAGTTATCAAGCAATTGAACAGCGATGAAGGATCCAATTTTCCATTAGCTTCGAGCTGTTTAGAAAGAGACATCTACATTGATGACATGGCTACAGGAGCAGCTACAGTTGCAGAAGCACTCGAACTTCAACATGAACTCGTTGAATTGTTGAAAAAGGGAAATTTTTCTCTCAGTAAATGGGCTAGCAATTGTCCTCATATTTTGCATATGATTCCCGAACATCATCATAACTCCCATCCAATTACTATTTCGCCCGAAGATGACGTCAGTTTGAAAATCCTTGGTCTCCAGTGGAATCCTTCGCAAGATTGTTTTCAATTTAAACTTGAAAATCGAACTCTAGTATTCACCAAACGTGGGATTTTGTCATTCGTGGCCAAAATATATGATCCACTTGGATTTTTATCGCCATACGTTGTACTTCTTAAAGGGTTCATACAAGAACTTTGGAAGTTGGGATTAGATTGGGATGATCCGATCACGTCCCAACTCAAATCTCAATGGCAGTCGTCTATCGACAATATTGAGATGCTGTCTGTAATTCAGATACCTCGTTTTGTAGGCTTTGAGAAACCATACTCATACCAAGTCATTGGATTTTCCGATGCATCTATGAAATCCTATTGTGCAACATTATACCTACGGATTATCAGAAACTCAACTGTACAAGTACATTTTCTGACTGCGAGAACAAAACTAGCTCCACTGAAAACTATATCGGTTCCTCGTTTGGAATTATGCGGTGCATATCTGTTGTCAAAGTTGTACAAATCCATCTCGAGTTTTTTGAACATTATTTCTGATCAGTCACAAATCGAGTCAAGATTTTTCACGGATTCCACAATAGTATTGGGCTGGCTACGGACTCCTCCACATCAATTGAAAATTTTTGTAGCCAATCGAGTTGCGGAAATTACCACTGTGATTCCAACATCGTGCTGGCGTCACGTGCTATCTGAGGACAACCCAAGTGACTGTGGATCCAGAGGTTTGAATCCTCCAGATCTGGTAAACCATCCCCTTTGGTGGTCAGGCCCCCCGTGGTTAACAAAACCCGAGAATGATTGGCCAAGCCTAAATGTCTCAATGGATCATGTGACATTGCCTGAATTGAAGACTACCCTAGCATTGCTGGTATCCTCGGCTGATTCATCGTTCGTTGTCGAACTGATCAAAAGGTTTTCATCCTTCAATAAATTACTTCGAGTGGTGGCACGAATACTTCGTATATCTCATAATGTCAGGAGTCCGACTTATAAGCATAGAGGAAATATTAAATTGTCCGAATATGACAATGCCCTGTGTATCTGTGTGAAACATACACAGACCGTTTATTTTTTCAACGATAAGTCTCAAGATGAAGTTATGGTTCGTTTTGCCAAACTCAACCCATTTTGGGACAGCGCGGGCATACTCAGGGCGGGCGGAAGGCTTTACCATGCAAGCCTTCCGTACAACCATAAACATCCTATCTTGTTACCCAACAATAGTCATCTTGCTGTCTTGATTTTGGACCACTATCACCGGTCATACTTGCATCCTGGACCATCCCTTCTTCAGGCATTAGTGCAAACCCGGTTCTGGATACCTTCATTACGGAAACTTGCTCAACAACGCACTTTCCAATGTATCAAGTGCTACAAGCTGAAGGCCCAGCATATTACGCCTCAAATGGCAAATCTTCCTGCTATTCGCCTCAAAGGTGAACGTGCCTTCATGAAGGTAGGTACTGACTTTGCCGGTCCATTCGTCCTCCGAGAATCTCTTCGACGCAAGGCAGCAACTTCCAAAGTCTACATGTGTTTATTTATATGTATGGCCACAAAAGCCATTCATTTGGAACCAGTCACCAGTCTTTCAACTAAAGCATTCATGGCAAGTTTTGAGAGGTTTTCATCAAGAAGAGGACTCCCTTCAGAAGTTGTGTCAGACTGCGGTACCAATTTTGTATCAGCAAGCTCTCATCTGAAGTCACTTTGGAAATGGTTCCAAGATTCTCACACTCAGCAAGAGTTATCTGACTTTTCGGTGAGCAAGGGTGTTCTTTGGCGCTTCAATCCTCCTGCTGCCCCTCACTTCGGAGGTATATGGGAGGCAGGCGTGAAGTCGGCCAAGAGACTCATACGACGCGCATCTGGTGATTCCCCTCTGACGTATGAAGAATTATGTACGTTATTCGCCAAATGTGAGGCAGTTCTTAACTCACGTCCCCTTTGCCCGTTGTCGTCCGATCCGCTGGAGTGTGATTATTTATCTCCAGGACATTTCCTGATTGGAACTCGCATTCTAGCTCATCCCGAACCTTCCTTACTCGACGAGAAGTTGAACACATTGGATAGATGGCAACTTGTGACTCGCATGTCTCAACAGTTTTGGCAGCGATGGCGTATTGAGTATTTGTCTACTCTGCAGTCCAGGGTAAAGTGGACCAAGTCTTCACCAAACCTCGAGGTTGGACAACTTGTTCTGTTGAAGGACCCCAACACTCCCGTTCTACATTGGCCTCTTGCAAGGATCACTGCAACTCATCCTGGAGAAGACGGCGTCATCCGGGTGGTAACCATACAGACTCCATCGTCCAGCTACAAGCGTCCAGTGGTTAAGGTTGTGCCATTGCTTCCCTTATCCAATCCTTCCTATCCTAATAATGATCATTCTCCAATTTGAATGTGCCCAAATTTGGCGGGCGGTTTATGTTAAGACAACTAATAGGTAAGTTACCTACTCTATTTATTTTTTAAGAGTGACCACCAGTGAACCTAGTGACCCAGTGAAATCGAGTGAAACCTCGTTATCTCCAAACACCCAATGAGAGGCCTTCCCTACCATTGCTTCCTCGCGTCGACGCTTGCTGGCGCCTACAGGTCTCCCGCAGTCTCTGTATTCCATCGTCAAAGGCCACAGCTCCCTCAAGCCAATTTAAATCTTTCGCCATCTACCTACTGTGAGCTCTCGCTCTCTGGGCCCAATTTCCAGTGAAGCGGGAGCTGGGCACCGCTAGCCCCCTTCGGTCAGTCTCGTAGGTGACGTCATCAGCTCAGGTGGACAAACAAGACACTCGACGCCGAACGCCACCCCGCGCGTCCCTCCCCCCTCAGCTGGGAGGGACCCAACGGTCTCTCCCCCACTCAACCAGCCGTCCCCACTACCATCTTCAGGCGGGGCGGAGGGGGGAGGACTCCACCTGAGCTCCCCGCCAACGACGATCGCCTCATACCCAGTCCAACAGCGTTCAAAGTCAGTGACAGCGAGCTAGCCCCATCCTGACGAATATTCCTCCCGTATCCCCCCCTCAAACCGCCACGATCGCCACGACTCCGCGCTACGATCGCCACGGAATCTTCAAGCCGCCACACCCATTCAAGGATACCTTCGGGCCCGACAGTGAGTGTTGAAACCTTTATGCATACATATATTGGCCAATTATTTATGCAACTGTGCTAGAGTAAGGAAGTAAAAAGACATTAGTAAAGAAACGAAATTAACATTTTTTGAACATTGAGTAAATTGAGAATATTGAGTAAATTGAGAACATTGAGTAAATTGATAACATTTAGTAGATTGAGAAACATTGAAAACTATTACGAACTATAACCAATACTTACCTGATTTTTTGGATTGATGACCTATGCTTGGAAACTGATAAATGAGATTGAAATTTGAATGTACTTTGTCGAAACTGGAAACCATACTGTAATTTGTAAATATCTACTTGAAAGCCTTCAGCTCCTTATCGCCACACTTGTGGGGAAGTCAATTGCCGTTCCTAATTTCTAATAAATCCACCTGCTAGTTGTACTTTGTAGTTCTTCTTCTGAGTATACCTGGTTCAGTAAAAGGTTGGAGGAGAGTGCAACGACACCCCTCAATTGGTATTAGGTCCCTTCAGGACAACCGTCAGCCCCTCTGGCAAAAGGACACACTTGTGTACCTGTTTTATTTCTACTTCGCCCTTCAGGCTTTCAAGTTTTGCTGTACGACGATCGCCACGCAGTCGCCGACGTCGCCACGCTTTGTCGCCACAGGTAAATATCATTTGCTACCATTTTAAATTCTAAGTGTTTTCGATATTTTATTTCAGCTAAACTAACCTCAAATCAAACCCCCCCGAACTCGTGTGCAAACGTTTGGTGCTCGTGTTCGTTGATTTTTATCAACCAACACGACCCCCAAACGCCCATCACCGCTTGTTGGCTTCATTTAAATTCAGCTGCCATCAAGCGTGGGGCCCATAAAAGGCTTACAAAATTGGTGGCAGCGGTTTGGATTGCAATACCCTCTTGTCTCCCCAACTTGGTTCACCGTGAAAGGTGTATAAAGTTGTGGCGACACGCGGGATTGTTGTGAGTTCGCCTCACACGAATCCACACAAAAAAAAATAGTAGGTCTTGTTTCGCCACGAGTTCTAAAAATTTAAAAGTAGAGTCTATCGAAAACACAAAAACTGACCAGGTATACAATTAGGTAGGATGTGCATCCGTTTATTGTATTCCTAGGAAAAGTGACGCAACGCAGCCTCCTATATTTTTTGATCGCCATAATCGCCACGAGAAGCTGATTTTCTCAATAGACCTAGCTACTACCGACACACAACTGAACACACGCGTACAGATTTCCTTTTGCCTAAGTGGTAGTCCACATAAGTCGACACACTCATCCTCAATACCTCTTCAACCGACACGATGTCTTTAAATTTGTCGGGAGCTAGTGATAGGGGAGAAGGTACACACTCCTCCGCCGGCACAGAGGCTGTTGAAATCATGACACAGACGATGAGGGAGATGAACGTGCTCCTTCAACGTTACAATACAGCGACACACGAGGGTGAGAGAGGGGACATACCGCGCTCGGTATTCCTTGAACTCGAACCATGGGACCCCGACACACCAGGTGCACTCAGTGTAGTTTCATTTTTTGCGAATTTTGATCTAGTGACCGCGGGCCTAACCTCACAACAACGGTATCGGCTACTTCGTACCAAAGCACGCGGAATAGCCAAACAATTCCTAATCGATCGCGATGACGCCGTTGACGTGGATAACGTTTATGAAATCGTCCGTGAAGACATGTTGCGATGGTTCCAGAAAGAAAATCCGCAGCATGCCGCAGCATTATTGTGGACGGTTAAACGCAACACAACCGAAACGCTCCGTCAATTCGCCGATCGCGTGCGCGGGATAGCAAGATGTGCCGTCATGGAAGAGGGGACGCGCCTACGCCGCCACGAACGCAACGAATGGGTCGAAAAGAAGACAAAGGACGCCTTCATTCGCGGCGTCGGTAAGAACATGAGTGCCCTACTGATAACCAACCGACCACGAAATATTCAAGATGCGTTGAGTAAAGCAGAAGAGCTTGAAGAAACCCTTGATGATACCACCGATATAGAGGAAAGATGGGACCTCGCGGCCGTCACGAACGACCGTCGATGTTATAGCTGCGGAAGCCACGATCATTTCGCAGCACGATGCCCTCGGAAGGATGACCATACACCACGACACAATCGCCACAAAGAAGAGGACTATCGCCGGGAGAAGCCAAGCGAGCCACGAAACGAGGAGAAGCCAAGCCCGCGCTATCCTTGTATGTTTTGTGCCGACCGCGCGCATTTCCCCGTGAATTGCCCATTTAGTCCGCAGAAGACCATTTTTTGCGACTTTTGTGGTATGAGAGAACACCTAGAAGCCGATTGTTACAAGAAGAAGCGTTTACTCCCTGTTTCGCAACCAATAGCGGCTCCCGCACACACGATGGAGATAGCTCGGTACAAGAAGCCCGTAGAAGAGGACCACATCCCCGCAGTTGAAGCCCCGATGTCACGCACCCTGAAAATTACCGTAGGTTTGGGCCCCGAGGAAAGAGACATGATTGTCGACACGGGCGCCGCACTTTCGGTTTTATCAACTCCCGTCAAGGGAATAAAATTGTACCCGACACGAGCGGTCGCGTGGGGCGCAGACGGGATGCCCTTGCATTTCTCGGGGGAACAACATCTAGTAACACGTATCGGTGGTTGCACGTTCGAGCATACCTTTTTGGTGTTCGCACGTAAATGCGCCACACTTGATTTGTTGGGATTAGATGTGCTAAGAAGAGTACCGATTACTTTCACCACGGGGCCGACTATGAAGTACCACACACCGGAAGGGAAAATAAGACCTTTTACGCCCGTCGAGATGCTAGATGAGCCGTACAGTGTGGGTGTGGTGTTGCGGCCGGAGGGGCGGGAAACCGGGTTGCTTGATGATCGTATCCACAATCGCGACACAAGCACACCTCTCCCTAGTACCCTTTCGGCGGCAACAGCCACACTCAACGTCGTAGAACGCGATACCTCTGTTCTCGACACACGTACCGGCGCGACGAGCACACCTACGACCTCCGCTAACAACAGCAGCGGATCCGGTGGAATGAAATTTTGGAGTAGACACTTCCGAGGAGTCACCACACCAATCGACACACCCGCCGATTTGTACGATCATGCGGCTCGCCACGAAAAATTGGATTCGGTTTCCGCACCGAACGAGGAGGAACGCGATACGGAAGAAGCTAGAAGAGTCCGTTTCGAGATACCGGGGGTAGTACGCGATGCAGAATGCGTCGCCACGCCGCTACCGACCGTCCACCCACGTTCCGGTACGAGTTCCGATACGTTTGACGATTCATCTCTTGATCGGTACATCGACGCGGCCGTTGATCGAGCGGTACGCACCATCGACGAGTCCGCCGCCACAGTAAACCATCTGACCGCCACGACACCCGATTTATTTGTAAATAGGGTCGTCGACACACCATATCGGCACACCAACGCCACAAAAGACACAGATATCGGCACACCAAATCGGCACACCGACACCATGATGAATGAGATCATCGGCACACCGACTCGGCATACCATCGCCACACCGGAGGTGGTTGTCGCCACACCAGATGTGGTCATCGCCACACCGAACACGGTCGTCGCCACACCCGATCGACACACGAATACCAATGTCGCCATGGTCGTCGCCACACCCGATATGGTCGTCGCCACACCAAATGAGCATACCATCGCCACATTCGACACGGTCCTCGCCACACCTGAAAATAAAAATGAAATTGAAATTTCGGAAATTTCAAAAACCACCCAGATTGAACCCGCTATTGATCAACATCTTGATATGATATTACGCGAGATGAACCCACCCGAGCGAAAACGCCCAAGAAACGATCTACCAATTGTTCAAAACGATGAAAAAGAGGGCGTGATTAATTCTCTTCAAGAAACGTCGGATGAGGAAGAATGGGGAGAAGTTCCGACCGATCAATGGGATCCGCCTTTACCACAATCTGAGACCGTCCTTGAACAAAAATTGCAACATTTAACTGCACCGGACGCTGAGCCAACGAAGGAATTGTTGAATACCTACCGGGACTTGTTTAAGCCACCGACGGGGGCGGGATGCAACCTCAACGTGTCCCACGAGATTATTCTCACCCAACCCACCGTGACTCAACAAAAACCTTACCCCGTTCCTCACGCGCTCCGGGAGGTGGTCGAAACGCAAATTAAGGATATGTTGGAATCCGGAGTGATTAGCCCATCTACCAGCCCGTGGTGCGCGCCCGTCTTATTAGTAAAAAAGAAGACGCCGCCGGGGGAAAAGCAGCTTTGGAGATTCTGTACCGACTTTCGTCAATTAAACAAGATCACCAAAGGAGACGCTTACCCCCTCCCACGTTTGCAGGAGACGCTCGCAATGCTAGGACAATGTAAATGGTTTTCAACAATCGATCTCATTGCGGGTTACCATCAGATCCCGGTCCACGCTGATTCCAAAGAAAAAACTGCTTTTTCGGTCCTCGGAAGACATTTCCACTACGAGAAGATGCCCTTTGGGCTCAAAAACGCTCCCGCCACGTTTCAGCGCGTAATGAATGACGCCTTAGACGGAATTCTGGGCAACAATTGTCTTGTATATTTGGATGATGTAATTGTTTTCTCAGCCACACGAGAAGAGCATCTTGAGAAACTCGCACAAGTTTTCGATCGATTGTCCGAGGCTCGACTTCAAGTCAACCTCGCGAAGTGCGAATTCCTCAAAAATGAAGTTCGCTTTTTGGGACATCGAATAACAACAGAAGGGATCCTCACTGAGCCGGAGAAGACAAAAGCGATCAAGGAATTCCCCGTACCGACCTCCGTAGTAAAACTTCAGTCCTTTTTAGGTCTCGCCAGTTTCTACCGACGGTTCATTCCGAACTTTTCGGAAATCGTGGTGCCCTTGACCGAGTTGTTGAAAAAAACCCAGCCTTTTGAGTGGACGACCCGACAACAGAAAGCGTTCGATGACCTCAAAGAAAAGTTGACCAGTGAACCCATACTCGCCTATCCTGACCTGACTAAACCGTTTATCCTCGCAACCGACGCATCCGGCTTCGCCTTGGGAGCCGTCCTCTCGCAAAGCTTTAATGGGGAAGAGAGGCCCGTGGCGTATGCGAGTCGCAAATTAAACCCGGCCGAAACCAGGTACTCGGTCACCGAACGTGAGCTCCTAGCGGTCGTTTGGGCGGTTCGACACTTCCAGGAATACCTCCTCGGACAGACCTTCGAACTCCAAACCGACCATATGGCCCTTACCGCCGCTATGCACCTCCGTGACCCGACTTCGCGCATCGGACGATGGGTACTCAGATTGGCAGAGTACGACTTCACACCCCGCTACCGACCAGGAACACAAATGGGTCATGCCGACGGATTGAGCCGCGGAGACATAGCTGTAGTCACTCTCGAGTTTCCGCGAGAGCTTATGATCGCCGCTCAAGACCTCGACAATTGGATCCAATCAATCACTTTAGACCGCCACAGAGAGGACTTACGCAAAACCAACGGCGTATGGGAGACACGCGTTCGATACGACGGACAACATGAATGGGTGCCGCTCATTCCCTCCTCACTTCGGGAATGGCTCATCGATAGATGTCACAAAAATGAATGGGCCGGACATCCTGGAGCGGAGGTGACAGAAAAGATAGTACGGAAACTCGGAACTTGGCCTGGGTTAGCTAAAGACGTTCGCGAAAACATACAGCGATGCGAAACGTGTTCACGACGCAACACCCCGCCCGGTCTCCGTAATCCAATCCAGAAACCTTTACTCCCCGAGCGCCCCGGACAAATCGTTGGAATTGATTTTGTCGGACCGATTGCGGGAGGAAAAACCACAAAATATCTGATGACGGTCATAGACCATTTTACAAAATATGCGGAAGCGTATGTCACCACGGACTGCACCGCCACGACAGTAGCACGAAACCTCGCAAGAAAGTACATACCCACTCATGGCGTTCCGGAACGGTTGGTCTCGGACCGCGGAACCGCTTTTACGGCCGGATCAACCAGGGCGCTGTGTGATCAATGGGGTATCAGACAGATTTTCACAACGGCGTATCACCCCGAGAGCAACGGCGTCTGCGAGAGATTTCACCGTACCCTCGCCAATATCATCGCTAAAATCTCGAAAAGAACGAAGGATTGGGAGAGCATGTTACCCGTTGCACTCGCGACTTACCGCGCAACCCCACACAAGAGCACAGGGTTCAGCCCGAACTTCTTGACCTTCGGCCGAGAACTCCGGTTGCCGAACGAATCGCTACAAAGTCTGAAGCCACGTCCCGACGAACCCACCACACTGAAAAATCTGAGAATAGCCCGAGAAGCCACTCAACAGAGCCTTCATGAAGCGTGGCGAAAACGAAGCGACGCCATCAACAGCCGTCGAACGCTACGCTCATTCGAAGGCGGTGACGCCGTGTACCTCAAGGACATGCAGGCGCCCCCAGGGGTTGTTAAGAAATTTTGGAGTCCCTGGAGCGGACCCTGGATAGTCGTGAAAAAGTATTCGGATGTAACGTACGAGATAAGAGACTTACCGGATATCCGCCGCCAGACTGTCCACATCAACCGTTTGAAGCCTGCATTCGAGTTAGGTGTTCCGGACGAAGTCTTCATTGACCCCGAACGGATTAGACCCGACACGCATGGCGCCACGACATCGACACACCAGGAAGAGATGACACCTGAAACAGAAAGAGAGTTTATTGAAGAGTATGGATGGTCGACAACTGCAAAAACCACCACCATGATTCCACCTATCACCTGCCAAAAAGGGAATTCATCGAGGACACCCCAAAACGAGGCATCGACCCGACTAAGTTCCCCTTCGGACACACAACGGACGGCTGATGCGGATCACCAATTTGATCGCTACGCCGAACAAGAAACGCAAGAAGGAAGTACTCACCTCGGGAACGAGACGTTGCGGGACGAGATCGATCGCCACGACGATCGCCACGACGATCACCACACCGACCGCCACACCGATCGCAACGAAAGTCACCACGATGAACAACCACCAAGAAGTCCAGTGGAAATCCCAGTAGTCGACTTACCTGAACCATCCACCGTTTCCGAATCGTCCGCAGACGAGTTTGAAGAAGCTGAAGAAAACCCACCACCAAAGAAACCCCGTGGAGACGCCAATGAATCGACCTCTCGCTACCCGTTCCGAAAACGAGATGCTTCGATCGATTATCGACAACTCCACTTAGGGAAAAAGACTAACTAACTGACTAATAGGGAGACATGTACAAACATACACACACACGTTAGGACATAACACGACACTTGGATCCTTCAGATCACAACATTTCACTTGGATCCTTCAGATCACAACATTCCCTTGGATCCTTCAGATCACAACATTACACTTGGATCCTTCAGATCAACCAAACCTTATCTCTGCCAGTTGTCCTGAATTATGGCCAGCTAGGAAAAGTTGAAGTAGATGAAGTACGTAGAATCTTGAAGTCACTTTTCCTAGATCAGGATGTCACAGTAGGGTTTTTGTTTCCGATTGTTATAGAGAATGGCACAACAGCAGGTGGAGGATTGGGTTTTGGAAGGAGGCCCAAAGTCGCCCGACCCGGCGGTGCTCCTCATGAGAAAGCGGAATGAGCTGGCAGAAGAGAATTTCAAGAAGCTCCCCGACGGATTCGTCGAAACCCCAGAACCAGTGGCAGACCCTTCCCCCTCCATGGAAACACTCACGAATTTTATTCGATATACCATGTGCGGAGATACGCCGACAGTCCGAAGTATCACCGGGAAAGCCGCCCTCCTCTCCGCTCTCGAAATCGCGAAATGGCTCCCAGTGTATCGCCGCATCGCTCACGAGCGAGACATTCTCGTGAAGCGCCAGAAGGTTTGGCTTGAGGAGAAACAGCTGCTGACGCTCGATCGCAACGCCGCCTGGGCAGAGGTGGAGCGGGCCAAAGCACAGGTGGTTGCTGAGCCACCTGCGGCAGGGACAGCAGCGCCTGAGGTGACCTCGCAGGCGTCCGCAGAGGCACCTGCGGCGAGGTCTGAAGAGCCTGCGAGGGACTTGGCCCCCTCCCCTCACCCTCCAACGTCGCCATCACCGGCCTTCAGCCCTCTCTCCTTACCACCACCGGAGAGAGTGGCCTCCGTGCAAGCTTCGCCGTTCGCCTCATTGCCCACGTCGCCGAGTCTTCCCCCACGTACCGGCAGCCGAACTGGCATATTTGCACCCTCGGATTCCTCCGCCTCCTACTCGCCTTCTCCAGAACCGCTCCCAACATCGAGCAAGGAACCGAAACCGTCGACATCCTCCAGGAAGAAACTACCATCAAAACTCCCTCGGATAATGCTGAAGATTAGTCGCAAGCCACGGCCCACCTGCCCCGTCTGCACCAAGCCGGTGGTAAAACTCTTCAGTTTCCGCTGTCCAGCCTGCAAAGAGTTCTGGCAGCGCCTGAAGAGCTACCACCGGCGGGGCAGGCCGCTTCCAACCTGCAGCCAGGACCATACGAGCAAACCAAGACCAGCCAGCTGCCGAGGATGTCGACGACGTGCCTACGAGCTGGCCATAAAGAAGGCGCACCCTTCCGCACCCCTGGAAATCCCCAGTGTCATCTCCGACGACGCTGGCTCCCAGGGAGGCGGGGGGTGTGAGCTCTCGCTCTCTGGGCCCAATTTCCAGTGAAGCGGGAGCTGGGCACCGCTAGCCCCCTTCGGTCAGTCTCGTAGGTGACGTCATCAGCTCAGGTGGACAAACAAGACACTCGACGCCGAACGCCACCCCGCGCGTCCCTCCCCCCTCAGCTGGGAGGGACCCAACGGTCTCTCCCCCACTCAACCAGCCGTCCCCACTACCATCTTCAGGCGGGGCGGAGGGGGGAGGACTCCACCTGAGCTCCCCGCCAACGACGATCGCCTCATACCCAGTCCAACAGCGTTCAAAGTCAGTGACAGCGAGCTAGCCCCATCCTGACGAATATTCCTCCCGTATCCCCCCCTCAAACCGCCACGATCGCCACGACTCCGCGCTACGATCGCCACGGAATCTTCAAGCCGCCACACCCATTCAAGGATACCTTCGGGCCCGACAGTGAGTGTTGAAACCTTTATGCATACATATATTGGCCAATTATTTATGCAACTGTGCTAGAGTAAGGAAGTAAAAAGACATTAGTAAAGAAACGAAATTAACATTTTTTGAACATTGAGTAAATTGAGAACATTGAGTAAATTGATAACATTTAGTAGATTGAGAAACATTGAAAACTATTACGAACTATAACCAATACTTACCTGATTTTTTGGATTGATGACCTATGCTTGGAAACTGATAAATGAGATTGAAATTTGAATGTACTTTGTCGAAACTGGAAACCATACTGTAATTTGTAAATATCTACTTGAAAGCCTTCAGCTCCTTATCGCCACACTTGTGGGGAAGTCAATTGCCGTTCCTAATTTCTAATAAATCCACCTGCTAGTTGTACTTTGTAGTTCTTCTTCTGAGTATACCTGGTTCAGTAAAAGGTTGGAGGAGAGTGCAACGACACCCCTCAATTGGTATTAGGTCCCTTCAGGACAACCGTCAGCCCCTCTGGCAAAAGGACACACTTGTGTACCTGTTTTATTTCTACTTCGCCCTTCAGGCTTTCAAGTTTTGCTGTACGACGATCGCCACGCAGTCGCCGACGTCGCCACGCTTTGTCGCCACAGGTAAATATCATTTGCTACCATTTTAAATTCTAAGTGTTTTCGATATTTTATTTCAGCTAAATTAACCTCAAATCAAACCCCCCCGAACTCGTGTGCAAACGTTTGGTGCTCGTGTTCGTTGATTTTTATCAACCAACACGACCCCCAAACGCCCATCACCGCTTGTTGGCTTCATTTAAATTCAGCTGCCATCAAGCGTGGGGCCCATAAAAGGCTTACACTACTGTCGATCTGGTTGAGATCACCAGCATTCTCATCCTGCATTTTTTCTTTGGATTCCGCATCAGGCGACTGGCTCCTTCATCCTTCTGTACAATCGTCGATCGATGTAAGTACTACGACCGATTAACCCCCCGCAGCCTATCAAAATGTTGGATCACATGGCGCTCACCACACTTCTGCTTTCAGCTCTCTTCGTCAGGAAGCAGCAACGTGTCTGCCGAGTCGATTCAATACCTACCATCGTATTCTCCGTGGGAAGGACTCCTCCACCGGAAGGCCTGGGTGTCGTCTCGATAAGTAGCTGCCCTGATCCATAAGAATCGGTCGGTCATTTTATTTTACCTTTTTTTTCCCCTTTATCGGCCTTTCGAAAGAACTTTTTTTCGGGACGTAAAAAAAATGCAATTCATAGTTTTTTGGTTGTCCGTAGATTAAGAATTTATTTTTGTCTTTCAAAGGAGCTCCTAAGTAGGATAGTAGGATTTACCTTTTCTCGAAGATTTTTTGGATCCATTGTTTGGTCCTTTTATTTTTTTATTTTTCAAAATAAACTTATTCAGACTAGAGTTAATTGGTTAGTTTTATTATTTATAAACGCCCCTACTCAGTCTAAACATATTATATCTCAAAAA
Source organism: Apolygus lucorum (assembly GCA_009739505.2). Classification (NCBI taxonomy): domain Eukaryota; kingdom Metazoa; phylum Arthropoda; class Insecta; order Hemiptera; family Miridae; genus Apolygus; species Apolygus lucorum. The sequence goes on along the minus strand of CM019183.2, from coordinate 62,613,259 downwards.
TTACAGTTCTCGGCGTAAATGGGTAAGATTTACTATGCATCGGATCATCTATATAATCGGGTTATGGATACGAGGAAACTATGTGCCACACCCACTTGGCAGACGTTTTTTTCTTGGTCGATTCCAAAAGTTCATTATTGAAAATAATAAACCAAAATGAAAAATTGTCTTTTCTACACTTTGTTACTAGTTCCCAGGATACCTAAAACCGAGATTAATATCAATTTCCCTCCAGAAATATTTTGGCGCCTGCGGGGGCAGTTCACGATTTCAGATACGCAGAGAAAGTGTAAATTGTCTCGGAAATAGGTTTAATTATTTTGGAAAACAGTTCAATTGTGTTGAGAAAAGGTTTAATTCAAAAGGAAAATGCTGTTGAAGTAGGAAGGAAGGAGGCGGACAAAGGCTGTCAGTCAACTCGGCGTAGAGAATTCAGAGCATGCAAAATACGGACGGAGCATGTAAAAGGTCGTTTGGGCGCCAATGCCGGATAATTCGACGGACCGCGGCCGATCTATAAAGCTCGTCCGATCGTCGCGACGAGGATCAGTGTTGAGGTAGATCATGGTCGGGGTTTTCTTGATATTTTGCGCCGTCGTCGTGATGATCGACGCCCGGGCTCAGGAGGGCGGCTCGTACGTGCCGGCGTCGACGTTCAAGAATGCGGCGCTCCAAGGCGCCGGCGCCTACGGGTTGGCGTTCGTGGCGCCGTCGACGTACGGTTACGGCGACCGCGGCGCCTACGCCGGCTCCAAGTTCGCGGGGCCCGGCGCCTTCGGGTTCGAAGGGGCGGCGTCGGCGGGGCTCGGGCCGGGGAGGTACGCTTTCCCCGTGTTCGACCACAACCAGGGACACGGCGGGTTCGGCGCGCTCGGCTACTACGGCACCAACCTTGGTGAGTCAATTTATTTCATTTTGATAATTTATTGCTTCCTCACTACCGAAGGTAGGGAAGCTTTGTATTCGTGAAAGAAGTGAAAAAAAAATGTCCTCCAAAATCAAAATTTCCACTTGCTTTTTGCGTTTTAGAGCTTCCCGAACAATTTTGGTTCCGTGTCTGTCTGTCTGTGTGTCTGTCTGTCTGTCAGTCTGTCTGTCGGTCTGTCTGTGGTCAATCCTTGTCCCGGGCAAAACTATACTAACCTGTGGTCCGATTTTGATGAAATTTTCAGGGATTGTGCGGGTTAGGTCCTAGACGGTCCCCTATCAATTTCAGCACCTTCGGACCAATAGGAGCGAGTGCGCATGCGCAAACGTGAATTTCCTGGAACCTCGGTTTCTAATGAACCGATTTTGCTCAAATTTGGAGGTTAGTTAGGGACTAACTTCTAAGAGACACCCTATAAGTTTCAATCAAATTGGTCAAGCCATAGCCGCTGCGCATGCGCGAACTTTAAATTTATTGTTACAACCAAAACTCCGCAACTATTCAACTAATTTCAATGAAATTTTCAGGAATTGTGTGGGTTATTTATTTATTTATTTATTTAATACGGGCAAGCCCAATTACATTTTAAAAATAATACGTCATTCTACAACAAGGGAACGTGAATCTAACTGATATAAATATAAATGCGTGAATAAATAATGAAAGATTTAAAGAGAAAAGAAAAACAAAAGGGGGAGGGGGAAATGAAAATGAAAACTACTGAAATGAAACTTGGAAGTTTGAAAATAAAGTCTTGAGCGATGAGAGGGGAGAGAAAAAGAAATCGAACTGGGGATAAAAAGTTAAAAAGAGATAGGTTACCACAACTATTTACAACACTATTATAAACATTAATACCTGCAACCCTATCCCGCATATTATCGCCAATATTTTGGTATTCAATAACTCTTTGAATCATAATTTTTTCGCCAACTGATTCTATACGTCCATGTTACAATGAGTGAGGAAGCTATACTGCCCACCCAACTTGGCAGACGTTTTTGTTTTGCTCCCGAGTCCACCAAGGTAGCGGAAGCTTTGTTTTCACTTTTCAAGGACGAAAAAAAGTTCTCCAAAATCAAAAATTTCACTCACGTTTTACGTTTTAGACCTTTTTGAACAATTTTGGTTCCGTGTCTGTATGTCTGTCTGTCCGTCTGTCATGAATTCCTTGAAACGCGCATAACTATGCGAAGTTATTGTCCGATTTCTATGAAATTTTCAGGGATTGTGCGGGTTGGTGTGTAGACGGTCCCCTATGAAAATCATCATCCCCGGACTGATAGAAGCGACTGCGCATGCGCAAACATGAATTTCCTTGTAACTGCCATAACGTCCACATTTTCCATCCGATTTTGATGAAATTTTCAGGGATGTTACAGATTAGTATTTAGATGGCCCCCTATGAAAATCATCATCCCCGGACTGATAGAAGCGACTGCGCATGCGCAAACATGAATTTCCTTGTAACTGCCATAACGTCCACATTTTTCATCCGATTTTGATGACATTTTCAGGGATGTTACAGATTAGTATTTAGATGGTCCCCCATGAAAATCACCACCTTCAGACTGATAGAAGCCTCTGCGCATGCGCAAACGTAAAATCCTTGAAACAGCCATAACACTTACATTTTCATCCGAATTTGATGAAATTTTCTAGGATTGTCCAGATTAGCGTGTAGATGGTCCCCTATGAGGGTAGTGGAAGGTATTTAGAGATTCATGTTTTGGAATAAACTACTATGCCAGAGTTGTAAAGTAGTGAGTACTTTGAGTAATGACTACTTTTCAAAATTAATTTTCTTATTAGCAATGAAAAGAGTGAAGTGATTATGATTATGTACACATAATCCAAAGTAATTGCCATTACCATTACCCATTCCTGTAAAGGTAATGGTTTTTCCAATTCCTCATTACTCATAGTTGGAAAAGTAATGGGTCCTTCCAATTACCCATTACAGGAAGAGTAATGGGTGATGCGAACCCATTACCACCATTCAATCAGTAAGTTGGCCATCCTCCAATTCATAAGGGACCATCCTCCAATTTATTGGGGACAATTCCCAAATTCCTTGGGGACCACCCACCCGATTAGAAGGGAATTGGATGTTGGGACCGTCCCCTATGAATTGGGTGGGTGGTCCCCAAGGAATTTGGGAATTGTCCCCTATAAATTGGAGAATGGTCCCTTATGAATTGGAGGATGGCCAACTTACTGATTGAATGGTGGTAATGAGGAATGGGTTCCCATTACCCATTACTCTTCCTGTAATGGGTAATTACCCATTACCCATTACTTTTCAACTATGAGTAATGGGGAATTGGAAAAACCATTACCATTACAAGGAATTGGAAAAAGTAATTGAAAATTCCATTCCCATTACAGGAATGGGTTATGGTCACAGCAATTACTTTGTTCCTAAAGTAATTGGAATTGGTAATGGGAATTGGAATTTCTATTTTAACAGCTCTGTACTTTGCATCGGATCTTCTTTATACTTAATCGGGTTATGGATACAAGGAAGCTATGTGCCACACCCACTTGGCAGACTTTTTTCTAACAAAATTCGTAATTTTTTAAATCAATTTTATAACTTTTTCAATAAAATTAATACCTTTTTCAACCAATTGTATGATACATTATACGAGTATGTTTTACTAAATGAAAAGCCTGCTAAAAGCTGGCAAAAACAACTCGTGGAGAAACACGTAATTTATGAAGGGGGTCTCAGTCGGTCGACGCTTATTTCTAGTTTGGGTCAGTATTGCGCCAAATTGAAGGGGCAATAACTTAAAAATTTGTACCTAAATTTGAAATTTTGAAGGATTTTAGAAATTTATTCGTACACGGCCCTAGGGAGTTGAAAAACTGAAACATTGCCGCTAGAATCATCAAAATCGAACAATAATGGCCGGAAAAATAGGGGAAAAACACGGAAGACAAAATTTTTTAACACACCCTTAAAAGTTGTTGGTTTACGTTTCAAGGTACGTAGAATCCAAAAATCGAATAAAAATTTGGCCGTCCGTCCGCCACACGCGGCACTTTTGCCACTTAGCATTGACCGATTTTGATGAAATTTGGTATGTGAGCTCCATTTGGGGTGTAGTTGTGCCCCGAAGATTTTGGTTGAGGTAGGTCACTTCTAAAGGTGAATTTCAAAAAATGAATTTTGAAATTGTGAAAACGCCCTAACTCAAAAAATCTTGAAATAAAGGTATTGTTTTTCCTTCAATTTAAGATTCTATAGAATTTTTAGAATTTTTTGAGACCACGCAGAGCTCTGTAGGACACACCGTCCGCTCCCTACGAGAATGTAAGGGTTTTACGTACGATAAATCAGAAACACGAGTGTGAATCGCAAAAGAGGCCTAATCTCCGTTCAAATTTTAGCTGACCGAAATGCGATCGATGTTTTTCTTCATGTTGGATGGTTGGTGGCTTTGCAGACGAGTGATCTATATAGCAAAATAATAAACCTTTGTGTAATAATTTGCAGCGTTTTTTGTTCGACGCGGAAAACTATCTAGTTGTGCACTACGTTGCCGGAATTTCGAATTTTGCTTTTTAAGGGAGGGGAAGGGGGGGGGGTTAATGCTCAAAAAACGTGCGTTTTTGGCACAATCTTGTAAACTCTACCCAGATCTAAATTTTCAACCGATTTGCGTGTTTCTTTTTTTGTTAGACTCAAATAACTTCCGAGTTGTCCATGATTTTACCAGAGTACCCAGTGGCGTCTGGTGAGAATATTCGTCAGGCAAACAGCTCGGCCAGTCACAGAGGAATAAACAATAATGAAAAACGCTGCAAATTATTACACAAACGTTTGTTATTTTTCTGAAGATCAAGCGTCAGCTTTACCCTCGTCACTACCTACCAATCATGTTTTTGCTTCAAAATGTTGTTTATTTAGATGAAATAAACCCTTCACACTCCATTTGAAGAAATAAAGAATTCCTTGGTTTAGAAATTTGATTACCGGTTAGTTAAGGAAGCAAAACATGTACAACCCAAAGAAATGAACTTCGATCGCATTTTGGTCAGCTAAAATTTTTAAGGTGATAGGGTCTCTTTTGCGATTCACACTCGTGTTTCTCATTTATCGTAAGTTCAACCTTCAAGTTCTCATGGAGAGCTTATAATTTATCCTCTGGGTGGGTTCATTCGATTCTAAAAATTCAATGGTATTGTTATGTCTGCGTGTCGGCGAGTGAAGGAGCTGACCTTCTCGCTGCGGCGTTTGTTTCTTCTTTAACTCCTACTCAACTAAGAGAGTGTTCCCTAGCCTAACATGAAGTGCTGTCGCATCGGCGGTTCATAACCACACCGAGGTGCTAAGCACTGTGAAGGCGGCTAGCCCGTCAGTCTCGGCGGTTCATAACCACACCGACGGAAAGACGGGATATTTACCTAGTGAGCCTAGTACTTCGAGGAGATTCCTGTTTGAGGAGAAGGTTTGAGAGCGAAATGATAAAGGCGATAGACTTGACTAGATTGGCATAAGGGTGCATCCCTGAGTGAGCTTATATACTCATTTCTTTAGCTCGGGAGAGAGAGAGGTGGAAGGGTGACGTCATGTCGGTGTCTCCCCCGTACCTCGTCTCCCCCGGCGGGTGATGACTCACTCAGGGATCCTCCCGTCGGCTTCTTTATTTAAGAACTACGTATTGCTGATATGTGGGTCATAACATAGGTCCCCCTAGTTCTTAACATATAGAAGGTACATGTAGTGTTTGTAAGTTGAAAAAGATTTACAATTTAGTTTTTGAAAAGGTTGTAAATTGTCCGAACGTTGTTAGAAGTAAATGCTGATGTTGATCTTCAGGGTTTTGAGAACGGAGAACGTTGATTTGTATTCTGCGCTGACGTCGACTTCATTGATCTTTCCATCACTAAGTTTAATGGTGATGTTTATAGCTGCTGCATTTCCGGACGGTGGCCTTCTCTGGCGCGCGTATCGTGAGGCGCAGTGACGCCTTGTGGCCAGGCCAAAACGCATTCTCTTTTTAGAGAATGTTAGTGAAATGTATAAAAATTGCCCGGACCGAACTTTAGGATAAGAGGAATTAGGCACCGCGCGACGGCGGTTGTTCGGCCCGGGTCTTTGGAAGGAAATAGGGGATGAGGAGAGGAAGGAATGCAGTGCGTCGTCTAACATCTTGTTGTGTCTGGCGATGTTAATTTCCCCTATTTCCTTCAATTTTGTTTGGGTAGCACACCACGGAATATTGTCATCGTGGTGGCTCCCTTTTTTATTAATTTCATTTTGCTTGGCGTCGTGCGACTGCAGCGTAGGTGCGGCGTGTTGCAGTTTCGGTGTCGACGTTGGTGGGCGCTTCGGCCTTGTAGGCTTTCGGATGAACGGTGAAAGGCATTCGGGCGGTGCTTTGTCCTCTGCCTTTTTCGGAGGTATTTCCATGCTTGTTATTTTTCCTCAGTGACTTGAGTGGTTGCTGGTTGTTCCAGTGGGGATGTGTCTCGGTCAGCGTCTGAGGGTTGAGTGATACCGAGTCGTTGGAAGCTCGAGGTACCTCGGTCGTTTCTGAAGTGGGGGTAAACCCGTAGGCCGGTCGGCATCGGTTTAAGGAGACGGTTACTGTTGACCCATTTATGTCTATTGTGGCGGTTTTCTCGTCGGTAGTGATGACGTCGTATGGGCCCGCGTACAAAGGCTTTAATCCTTTTTTGAGTGTTTCCTCGCGCAGGTATATTTTCTTTGCCGAGTAGAAGGCGTTCGGGAATGAACGTCTCGGTATGGGCTGTTTGTCGGCTTTAGTGTCGGATGATATTTCGGTGGGCTGTGGTTGAAATATATCGGCGGGAAGTCGTAGCGGAGCTCTGAAAGCGCGTTCTGCTGCACTATATCCGTCGGAATATCTTACTGTGGTGCGTAGTCCCAGGAGAATTGTTGGGAGATCTTTAGACCATGATGGTGAGGTGGCTGCCGTTCGTAATGCGTTTTTTAAATCACGATGCCATCGTTCTATCTTCCCGTTAGATTCCGGATGATAAGCTGTTGTTCTATTTCGTTGAATTCCGAATTTCCGGAGAAACTCCGAAAATTCGGCGCTTTCGAACTGTCTCCCCTGGTCTGTGGTAATTAGGAGAGGGCATCCGTATCGGGAGATCCAGTGTTTGATGATGTTGTCAATTATAGCTTTTGATGTGATTGTTCGCATTGGTACGCATTCCGGCCAACTTGTGTTTCTATCTATCATGGTTAATAGATATTTGTAACCCTCAGAGGATTCCAATGGTCCGACTAAATCTAAATGAACGTGTTCGAACGCCAAATTTTCCTCAAATTGTTGTGGAGTCGTTTTGGGGTGTCGGAATTCTTTGTACTTGGCGCACCGGTCGCATGCTTGGACCCAGTTACGCAGATCCGTGTTCATCTTTGGCCAAAACGCTCGTGCTCGAATTATATCCCTGGTTGCTCGTATTCCCGGGTGACTTAGGGAATGGTAGTGCTGGAAAATTGTTCGGCGTAATTTGATGGGGATATACGGGCGAGGTTGATTCCCGGAGATATCGCACCATATTTTGCTTGTTGAATTCGGGATGGTTTGTTGCTCTAATCTTTTGTTATTGATTAGGTTTCGCAATTCACTAGAGCTGTCTTGTTGTTGCTCTTGTGAAATTGTTTGTCCCGTAGGGAATGCAGTGAGTTCATTAAGTTCTGACGGCGAGGGTCGAGATAGCGCGTCCGCGACTATATTCGAAGATCCAGGAGTGAAGCGGATGTCCGTTGTGAACTGACTAATGAACTCCATTTGGCGTAGGCGTCTTGGTGAGGCTGTTTTCCGATCTTGATGTAAGGAAGTCGTGAGGGGTTTATGGTCGGTTATGACGAAAAATTCGCGGCCTTCTATGAAGTCGCGAAAATGCTTTATGCCTTCGAAGATGGCTAAAAGCTCTCTGTCGAAGGTAGAGTACTTCTGTTGTGCGGGCGTTAAGGTTTTCGAGAAAAAACCTAGCGGAGATGTATTCCCGTTGATAGTTTGCTGAAGTACCGCCCCTATTCCGACCTCCGATGCATCGGTAGTGAGTGACAGCCTGCCCTTAGGTGAAGGGTGTGCCAAGAGTGCCGCTTTTTGTAGGTCCGATTTGCATTGGTTAAATGCTATTCGGCGTTGTTCTGTCCATTCAATCGGTCTTTTATCTTTTTTCTTTGATGGTTGCGGTATTGCTTCGACCAATGGTCGTTGATGAATGGCAGCGTGAGGTATATGGCGGCGGTAGAAATTTACCATTCCTAGAAATCGCCGTAGGTCCGTTACTGATGTAGGTAACGGGAAAGTTGTTAAGTTATCCACTTTTTTGGGAAGTGGTTTTATACCGTCTTTGTTGACGAGATGGCCAAGACACACAACTTCTGGTTGTGCCAGTACGCATTTCTCTTTGTTGACTGTGAGTCCTTCCGCCGCAAAGATGTTTAAGACCTGTTGTACGTGAGTCTTGTGTTCTTCGATGGATGTTGAAGCGATTAGTATATCGTCGAGGAAGCAGAAAACGAAGTTGAGACCGCGGAGTATCTGGTCCATATACCTTTGCCATGATTGAGCGGCGTTTTTCAGTCCGAAATTCATTTTACGATATTCGTAAAGGCCGAATGGTGTTATAATGGCAGTTTTAGGTATATCTGCTGGATTTACGTCGATATGGTGAAAAGCTCTCGATATATCTAGTGTAGTGAACACAGTACATCCGTGAAGGTGTGAAGAAAAATCTCGTAGGTGTGGGACAGCGTATCGGTCACCGATAGTTCGCTCATTTAATCTGCGATAGTCACCACAGAAGCGCCATGTCCCATTTGGTTTAGGGACGGCGTGTAATGGGCTTGCCCACGGAGATTTTGATGGTTGTATAATGCCATCTTTGAGTAGCTGCTCGAAGCTTTCCTTCGTTTGTCGGAGTTGTTCCGGATGGAGGCGGCGGCTTTTTGCAGTGACTGGAGGTCCTCTAGTCTCGATATGATGTTTTATCGATGAGAGAAGCGAAGACGGTCGTTGTGCTGGTTCGTATTTTGCCAGCATTGTTGTAAAGGCCGGAGGAGTTGATTTGGTTGATACTCCGGTGTTGATCGTGTTCACGTATCCCGGTATCGGGCGTCGTGAATGAGGATTGTAGAGTTGTCTATTTTTGAGATCGACATGTAAGCCGAAGTAACTCAAAAAGTCTGCGCCGATGATCGGACGTTTGACGTCGGCGACGATGAATAACCATTCATAAGCCTCATTTTCGAGGATTACTTTTGTACGGAATTGTCCGTATGTTGCGATGGAGGTACCATTTGCTGCGAAGAGAAGCTGGTCGTGTGTTCTTCGTTTCCAATGTAGAAGGTTGTTAGGGATGATTGAAATGCTGGCTCCTGTGTCTACGAGGAATGGAATGTTATTTTTCCGGCATTTGACAAAAAGTCGGTTGGAAATGTCGGTGTAGGAGGTGCCCGCCTTGTTAACAGGCGGGCCTCCTAGTTTTCCTGCCAGGACACAGATTTGAATGAGCACGGTTTCGTACATTTCAATGCCTTCTTTTTAAAGGTGAAATGGTACCAGCAGAGTCCTCCTTTCCGTGCCGGTGATGGTGTGCGGCTACGCGGACGTCGTTTCGCCGGCTGTTGTGCCCGAGAGGTCGGCTTCCTATCGACCGTTTCGGTGTGAGGGTCGATTTGGTGGACGGAAGTTGTCATGCACATCTCGTGGGCTGCGTCGGCGATAGGTGCGAGGTACTCTGCGTCTTTTCGTCATCCACGGAGCGATGGTTGTTTGTACTTCAACCGGGAGGGCTTTTATCCAGAAGGCCTTTGTCAGGTCTTGTGGCATTAGGTCCCCCAGTTGATGCTTCATCTTCCTTAGAAGTTGGGAAGGTTTCTGGTCCCCCAGGTGTTGTTGTTGGGTGAGGGCCGTGATCCGTTGATGACGGGATGGCTCGAAGATGTCAATGAGCCGAGCCTTGAGGTCGTCGTAAGGCCTGACGAGTTCGGTTGCAGTGAGGTCCGCTGTTTGCACTGCTACGTCGTATGGGAGCAGAGGGAGCGTCCTGGTAAACCTGGCCCTTTGAGTGTTGATGTGCGCGCCGGTGTAAGCTGCATCGAGTTGAAGGAACCATAGTCGAGGGTCGTCCCTGTAGAACGGTGGTAGTGTCAAGGGGATTGACACTTTGGCGGCCTCTGCGAAGTCAGGTTGCGGCGGTGGCGCGGGAACTCCGTTGTCGTCCATCTCTTGTGCCGAATAGGAAGTTAAAAACGTGCGGGGTCACCACTGTTATGTCTGCGTGTCGGCGAGTGAAGGAGCTGACCTTCTCGCTGCGGCGTTTGTTTCTTCTTTAACTCCTACTCAACTAAGAGAGTGTTCCCTAGCCTAACATGAAGTGCTGTCGCATCGGCGGTTCATAACCACACCGAGGTGCTAAGCACTGTGAAGGCGGCTAGCCCGTCAGTCTCGGCGGTTCATAACCACACCGACGGAAAGACGGGATATTTACCTAGTGAGCCTAGTACTTCGAGGAGATTCCTGTTTGAGGAGAAGGTTTGAGAGCGAAATGATAAAGGCGATAGACTTGACTAGATTGGCATAAGGGTGCATCCCTGAGTGAGCTTATATACTCATTTCTTTAGCTCGGGAGAGAGAGAGGTGGAAGGGTGACGTCATGTCGGTGTCTCCCCCGTACCTCGTCTCCCCCGGCGGGTGATGACTCACTCAGGGATCCTCCCGTCGGCTTCTTTATTTAAGAACTACGTATTGCTGATATGTGGGTCATAACAGGTATCTATCTCAATTTGGTGAAAAAACAC